>CABFOU010232730.1:0-10760 GCA_900660325.1 Opsanus beta
ACATAAAAGGTAAGAGTGAGGAACATTTCCTTTTAAATTTATGTTGTGAGAATGACTGATTCACAGCAGTTATGCTTTAAAACTCAAATAACATGGCCATACCTGCACACAATACTGAGGAAAGGATTTTGTATGAATTTAACTGAAATAGATCATTCTTCCTTCTCTTTCTCACTCATCATACAGCATCTGTGTGGTTTTGAAGTTACGGAGCTTGAAATGAGCTTGTCAGGTTTTTTCATTTAATTTCCAAAGCCTAGGTCTTGTGGCCACTGCTGCTTGCTAAAATATCTAATTTTGATCCTATGAAAACCTATAGTACAGAAAATTTTACTTCATTACAGGAAAAACATTTGTGTTTAAGAAGAAAACATTTTCCTACTGATATGACATTAGTTGTTGCTTAAATCAAGAAATTTCCTGCAGACTTTGGCCTCGTTACCATATTTTCTGGAGGATAAGTCGCATCAGAGTGTAAGTTGCACATTTTTCTGTGTTATGAGCTCTTTAATTTGGGATTTTTAATGCATTGTAGTATATTTTTTTTTTTATAACTGGCATTTATTCTTTTATTATTGGATTTTATTTTGTTTAGTGATTTGATTCTTTGGAAAGTTCTACATGAATAGTCATTATAATTACTATTATTAATAACAAACTTGTGAATTTTTGGTATATAAGTCGCACTGGCGTATAAGTTGCAGGGCCTCCCAAACTAGCAACTTATACTCGGACTTATACGCGGACTTATACTCCGGAAAATACGGTAAACATTTTCTATATTTTTATCTAAATATTGCGCCCTGTTGGGGACTATCGTAATACTTTTCCTTATTATTTTTTGTTGTTCTAAATACTTAAATGATTATTTGGGAAATGTGTAGCACTTGAGTCTTGATAAATCTTAAAGTGTTGAAAGAAAAAAGTCATGATTTCCTACCTGACTGTTGGACAGAGCTTGCTGATGATATGGAGAAAACCTGTTCTTGGCCGGGTCTTCTGATGTTGGGCTGAGAGGTTTGGGATCTGACATGGAACGCTGCACACTTTTTATTGGTCTTGGTATGGTCTGATGGCGCTGGGGTGACTCAGCAGTAAAGGCCTTCTGCTGAGGTGTAACGTGGGCCTTGTTAAGTTTCTCCTGTGAGGCAAATGTTGTCTCCAGCATGCGATGAGGAGACAATGGTGATACTGGAGAGTACAGCACTTGGGGAGATTTCGGAGGCTGGCGAGATGAAGAATCACTGTGTTGCTGCTGATAACCAATTTCAAGTGGATCTGGTTTCCTCCTTTCAAATTTCACAACTCCTTGGAGTCTAGGAGAGGCTGGATCAGATGTGTTAGCACCCACCATATGCAGACTTGTGGAATATGGGCTGACAGTTGTAGGCACACTCAACTGAGGGGCAACTACTCCTTGATAATGTGACTCTGGTTCTGTCTGACAGGCCAGACTCTCTCCTTTCTTGGTCCTCTCAGGAGCTGCTATGTAATGTAACAAGTCAACCTTTGAAGTCTCTGCCATGGTAATGTGGATTGCTGGCGAAACCCTGCCAAGTTGATCACAGTCTGTCTGGCATGATGAGTCATTTGTGGTCTGAATAGCTATACTTGTAGATGACACTTTAGATGCCCCTTCTGATTTATTCTCACCACTGGACTCGGAATGCTTAGATACGCGTGACTTCCTACGCCTTACTGGCTGAGGGTCCCAGTCTGCCTGGTCCTCTTCATCAGTCTGCACACTGCAGTCTGCAATACGCCTTGTTCTCCTGCGTCTGTTTATAAATCTATCCTCCCCGTCCTCATCATCTGTTTGCACACAACTGTCTGTAATTCTTTTCAGCACATCCTCCTCTGAGCCATCCCTCAACCGAGGCATGGAATTCTGTTTTTTCATAATTTTGGAATCTGCCTGTTTGTCAGTAGTTCTTAGAGACATCTCAGAAGCTGAACTCTGAATAGGCCGAGCAGCAACTACAGCTTGGACCACCTGCCCATCCTGCCAAAACTGAACACTTTGCCCATCTTGCTGAATCACTCTACCACTCTGGTCACAGATAATGAACCCTTGGGGCTGACTTCCTCCAACTACCACTCCTTGTAGAGCACCCTGGGCAGATGTTGCTGCTGCTGCCGCTGCCACTGATGCAGCTGCTGCCTCCGCTGCTGCTGCCTCCACTGCTGCTGTCTTTTGTCTTTTTTGCTCCTCCAACTGGTGCTGGAGCTGTTGTTGTAGAGACTGAATCTGTTCAAGCTGCATTCTCTGCTGAGCAAGTTGTTCTCTTTGCAAAATGAGCTGGGTCTCTCGCTCTGCTTGTTGCTGCTGCAGGACTTGCTGTTTGATTGTCTGCAACTCCTGAATCTCACGTTGAACAAGAAGCTGTTCCTTTTCTCTGTGCCGCTGGAGTTCCATGCGATCCCTTTCTAGCTCCTCATGTAGGCGCAGCTGCCTTAATTTTTCCAGTTCAACCCGCTCTCTTTCTAACTGCAACATGTGCTCCTGTTGTTGACTCAGTTTCTCCTCTTCTTTAGCTTTTTGTGCATCCATGGGTGGGGATGTTACAGAACTTGGTGCTGTGACGGCAGCTGCATGAGGTGTTACTTGTGACTGGGGCTGTGGTACTGCAGCTGGAGGTGCTTGTGGCTGGCTCTGTGGAAGAGACTGGCTTTGAGTGAAGGATGAAGGTTCAGCTAGATTAGGAACCTGTTGCAACAGCAATTGTGACTGGACTGGTTTGACAGTTGGAAGTTGGATTTGAGCTTCAGAGTGTGATGTAATTTGACTTTGGGCTGTCTGTTGATCGGCAGAGGTCTGCATAACAGGTACTGCTACATGATGTGCTGTAACTTCAGATGGTGGTATGCTGGCAGTTGTTTGCGCAGAACTTGACATCAAAGGCTTTCCGAGGTACACTGGAGTTTCCTGGGGTGAGCTACTTGTAGCAATAACACTTCCCGATGGTGGAGCTGGACCAAGATACTGGTTTGAAGGAGGGTAGGAGAATGGTCCCTGTGTGGACAGAGGCATTCTAGAAGTGACTTGAGGCAATCTGCTAAGGCTAGCCAATGGTACAGCAGTTATACCTGTAGGGTATGGCCTGTATATTCCTCTTGGCATCGGGCGCAGCACAGAAGCAGGCTGGGTGGTAATTGGCAAGGTAGAGGCTATTGGAGTGTTTATGGTAGAATATATCATTCCATCCCCTCCTCTCACAGCAGCAGGGTACAAGGCGCGTATACTGGCTTGTCTGGCATTTATTATGTTAGTGAGACTTTGGCCATTAGCCATTGGCCTTCCATCTGACCCATAAATCAAACTTGGTCTTATTGATGCGAAACTTTGTTGTAGATTTAACCTACTTAAAGGCCCAGCTCTTCCAGTTCCATATTGCAAAAGTTCAGGATTATTTCCAAATCGACTCCCAAAGTGGTCCACTGAGTTCAGAGCTGCACACATCCGACTGATCTCTCTAGCAGTGGTTGCACTGTACTGAGCAAGATTGGAATCCTGTGATGTTGTTTGGTCACGTGGGTTGTAGCCATAGTCCGAACTAATATTTGACATGGAGCCATATCGACGCAGTGGCAATGTAGTGCTTGCAAAATCTCCTTGGTGACGCAAGTCTGTATAAGATCCATACTGTGCTCCAAGGCCGATATAGCCGCCATCATAAGCCTGGTTCATGGTGCTAAGATCAACTGCCAGACCTCCCTGGATGTTACTCTGATATTGTTGAAGGCCCGTATCAGTCATAGAAGGGAGATTAGTGTCCGACATAGAGGGTTGTATTCTTGAAGGAAGTATATGTGGTTGATAGGGTTTGTGTACTTCTGTCAAGCCTTGTGAAGTAGATGGCTTTTGTTGTTGTTGAGCGGCATTGTAATGTGGTGAATGGGGTGGATGGGCTGCTTGAGAAGGGTCACTAGTGGGGTTTTTATCTGCAGATACTGCTGTAGGTTTGTGAGACAGTGAACCTGAACAGGATCCAGCAAATGGCAAATTGTAAACAACATCACAACAAGCAATTTGGTTTTCTGATTTTAACTGTCCAGTGAGATCCAAGACCTGAGGAGGAGGAGGAGGCTGCTCCTCTTGCTTTACCAGCTGAGTCACTGTGGCACCCTGTGATGCGTTATTCTCATCAAGCTGCACCATCATAACATGGGGTTTGCTGGTAGACAAGTTCATCACTGTCGACTTATTTTTTAGCTCTAATGCCGTGCCACCATAGATATCATGGGGAGCATTAGACGATGAAACTCCGGTCATTGACTGTGGGTTCAGGGGGGATACTCTAGGAATGGTACTAGCATTTACAACAGGCTGGGCACCACTTGTCTGAGTAACAACAAGGTCTTTTTTTGAAAGTAGTGGCTGGACCTGGTTAGCTAGATTGTAACGAGCAAAAGAGGACTGCTGCTGGTGCTGCTGGAGCTGTTGCTCAAGAAGCTGTTGCTGTTGCAATAACTTCTGCTGCTGCAATTGAAGTTGCTGCTGTTGTATACCCAGGTTCTCCAGGCAGGCATCAATTTTTGGTATAGATGGGTCTGTGATTGGTGGCTTTGCCTGGGTTAAACAAACAGCTGATCCAACACCTTGTCCCAGATCCACTCGGTTCTGCATAGGATCTCCATACACGATTGGTTGTTTAGGTTGAGACATGAACATAGAACCTGCAACTGTAACACTGACAGTAGTTGGTGTTGAGATTGATACATGTGGCTGTTCTTGTGCATTCAGGTTAATGATGAGAGGCTGTACTGCCGTGTGTCGACCAGATGGCTGCTCTGCTCCTAAAGAGTACCTTCTTGTGTCAGAGGCCAAGGATGTTAAATCCATCCCCTGGTCGGTCATTATAATTGGAGTGGGCCTGACTGGGGCTCTCAGATCCACTACATTACTGCTTGAATGTGTTTGGCTCTGACCCACAACCTTTGAAGTGCCTGTAATATTTGAGATGTTACAGAGAGAAATGTTTTCCATAGACAATGATACACGACTTTGTGTGTCTGTAGTCAGTGTGCTTATCCCAACATTTACCTTTTCAACATTCTGAGGCACATGTGAAGAATGTTTTGGAGATTGGTGTGTTATACGCATCTGGGGGGATGTTGGGGAACAGGTTGAAGGAGGTTGGGAACTATACAAGGTTTTATAGCTGACTTGTGTTGGTGATGACAGTGGAGAAGTGGAAGAATTTACAGTAATTGGTTTGGCGGGACTTGCTGTTTCAGAGGCCAGTGTTATAACCATCACTGGTGACTCTTGAGAAGACTGCTGTCTTTGCAGACGTGGTGAAATTGTCCTTTGAGTTGTCTGAGCTCCATGAGAAGCTGGAGCTGATGTAGGACCACTAGACAAAGATGGCAACTGTCTACTACTAATACCAGTTGTTTGCATGGATGTCTTGTGTGTTGGGCTTTGTGCAGGTGAAATTGGTGGAGAGACTGGGGGGCTAGAACCTTTGAAAAGAGAGAAGACTTTAGAAGTAATAGAAGACCCTCCAGAGTCAGATGATGCTGTTTGTGTTGGCTTCTGGGAGTCTGTTCTACTGCGGGGCATTGCACTGTCTGTATGTCGAGTTGTGGCAATCTGACTGACTTGGGCTTTAGTTGTGGACACTCCAACAACACCTTCAATTTTGGCACTCTGAGTCATCATCCTATTTTGTGTTTCTTTTGATAAATGCTGTGCTGCATGAACTGTTGGAACTCTTGGTTCATTCCCAGTTGTTGAGAAGGACATAGGTGCAGTAAGTTGGGTAGGACTTGAACCAGGTGTTAAGACAGTCCCTGGTTCAAGATGATGTTTACTGTCGGGCTGGGGAAAACTTTTTTCCTGATTAACTAATTGTCCTTGTTTCTGCATGAGTTGTGCTTTTCTCATCATCTCCTCATAGACTTCCTCTGCACTTTTTAGAGTTTTATCAGGTGGTGATACTGCTGTCGTCTTTTCTGTGGGGGAGTAGAGTGATGTAAACGTTGGCAGATTAAATTCATTTCCTGATCTATAGAGCTTACCCCCAATTATTTCAAACCCCTCTGCTTCTGAATCCATAGAAGGAGAATACTCAGAACATGATGACCTATGAAGCTCCTCCATCTCTGCTGCCTGTCTTAGCTCCTCTGTCGGTGATGCATCCTCAATTGGAGAAAGATTACTTGGAGGAGTTTTGGATCTTTCCCTGCGTCTCTGTGCCCGCAGTTCCTCTTTATCCCTCTTTGTTTTACGAGCAGTACTTCGGATCCTCTGCTGTTCCAGATCTCTCATCTGCTCTTGTTCCCGAAGTAGTTCTTCCTCCTCTCTAAGCTCATCCTCCTCAGATGAGTCCTCAATAGTGGGGAGTAGTGGCCCATGAGAACGGTGTCGAGCCTTTCTTTGCTGCTTTGCTTCCTCTAGTCTTGCCCTACGACTAGGGCTACTGTCACTGTCATCCTCCATAGATGACACAGACGTGGGGGATGTTCCAGAGGTGTAGCTGGGAGTGGTGGCTGGAAGAGTGGAAGAATATTCTCCCTTGGACCGCTCCTCTGGGGAAGCAGTCAAGCTCTCCATCTCTAGCTCTGGTTCTCTTAGGTCATGCTCAGTACTGAGCTCCATGTCTCGATTGTAGCTGTTAGTATTATTCAGCTCAATGGTTTTAAATCGCCGAAGGCCTCCTTGAGATGCAATTCCAACATCTTCCTCTTCATTTGCCTTGTAAACACTGTCTGATACTTTGGTTTCATCCTCAAAACTACTGGAATGGTGAGCAACCCGTCGTCTCTCTTTACCCAAATCCCCACTGGTTTTATGCATCCTCTTACTTTTTTGGTTTTCATATTCCTCAGGCTCATCTTCATCAGCACTCATCTCCATAATTTGCCGCCTCATAAAGTCCTCATCTGTTAAATCTTTATGTGACTTCTTCTGTCTTACTGGCAATGGTGAGAGACCACTTTCACTGCTGTCTTCCACATAGTCATGGCGTAATTTACAGCTGAGGTCATCCTCTGATTCCTCCCTTGCTGCATCATCATCAGGACTATACTGCTCTTGCCCAACAGACAATGAATGTGGCCTGTGTTTCTGGTCTGAGGCAGTCTTTGACTCGAGCAGTGGCTTCATAGAACTCTCCAGCTTGTTGATTTCTGAGGGTATTGAAGCACCTCTTTCACTTAGTTTAAATCCTTCCTCCTGGATTTGACCTGTGATCTCCCCTTGAGAACTGGAGATTCCATCAGAGGAGTAGCCAGTGTCACTCAAACTCTGAGTACTTGATTTGTTGTAATCCTGAAGAAGGGAAAGAAAAAGTAAGATAGGTCAAAAGAAAGAAAGGGCTCCATTGTTCCTCAATTAAGTCATGGCAAGGTCTATTACAAGCTTCAGTGCACACCTTTCACCCCACCACGTTATCAAAGTCTTCAGCAGTGACATTTTCATGAGGCTTTTTTTAGATAACAGAGTGCAAGATAAAATGACTACACCTAATACAGATAAAACAGTTTCTAATGTTAAGATATAGCACATAACTACATTAGAAAGAACAATATATAGTGACAGTTAAAGGTAAAATCCACCCAAATGTTTGTTGTGTATTGGGTTATTATTTTTTGAAATCTAAAGGCTTGGGCTTAGTCCACAGTACTCAGAGTAATGCAATATCTAGCGTTTGGTTACCATTTACAGAGAAATCTCAAGATTCCATATTTGTAAACATAGAAAAAGCAGATCATAGGAATATGTTCAGTATGTGTTTTACTGGATCATTAATATAATTTTATTCAGTGATTTGTTAAATATAGTTTACATTTTATTGATTTGGGTTGAATTTACCTTTCAATATTATGTGCACACAGATGAATAAATACATTGACAGACAGAGTGATTATAACATATAAACAACTACAGACAAATGTAATTTGGTTACATGCTTGAGTGTCATCTTTGATGAATTCTCCATTGCATTCTTCGAATCACTAAAGAACAATGACCATGCTCAGAATGCTTAAAACATCATCACAACATGTCACATTAAACAGCTTGCATTTGGTATCAAAAATAAAGAAAATGTGGTGCATTTGGAATCAAGCTGAAGATGAATCATGTCAACTGAGAAAACAATGGTAAATGAAGTAGATGATGATGACACTGATATCTCATTATAGCCGTGAAGATGTTTTTATGAAAAAAAAAATGTAAACATAATAAAACAGTACTACATGCTAGCTTTAGCAGAGCTGAGAATGAAACGTAACAACAACATGGAAAAATGATGGTGTGGTGATCAAAACTATAATTATGAGAGTATAAAAACAATAAGTACATAAAAGAAGAGAAACATAATTCTGAGAAAAAGAAAAAAGAAAGAAAGAAAGAAAAGAAAGAACAACGCAGAAGATATATGGCAGACATCAGTTATGTGGCATGAATGTCTAAAATATTACGATGCTATAATGTCGACAACAATAATTGGTGATGATGATGAAAGTGGTTACAATTAAAATAAAATAATGGAGCACAAAAAATATGGTGACTCAAGAATAACAAGACGAAGAAGTTGCAGGTAGCTCACTTCATGGTGTCTTGACTTCTGTGCATCTTTAGCTATCTTCGTGTCTTTTGGTGAAGTGACAGTCTCTGACAATGCTTTCTTTGGCGAGGGCTTGACATCTTCTTTCAGAGACTTAGTCGCAGCTTTGGTCTTCTCCTGGCTCGTCGGCTGTTTTCTGGTCTGGTTGTTACCTGCAGGTTTAGACTGAGGGGGTACTGATTTCAAAGGGGTGGGAGATGGCTTAGCATTGTTGGATGCTGCTTTACCCGGGGCAACTGAAGCCTTGGTGCCTGGAGTATGAGAAGGGCCTTTAGTCTGAGCAGATGTCTGCACAAGTGCCTTTGTTTGAGTTGGCCCTTTCGTCTGGCTAGGGCCCTTATTTTGACTATGGTATTGGTTAGGACCTTTCATTTGACAAGGTGCTTTACTCTGAGCTGAAGGTTGTGTTGGACCCTTGGGTTGGGATGCTGGTTGATATGAAACCTTGGGCTGAGGAGATGGTTGTGCTGAACCCTTGATTTGAGGGACAGCCCCAGCCTGTTTGACAGGAGAAAGAGGGCCACTTACTTGGGGACCCAGTGGTTTCTCTTGGGGACCTGTGGGTCTGGGCCCTGAAGGTTGACTGGGCCCTTTCTGCTGAGAAGGCTGGTGACTGGCTGGCCGAGAAGATCCCGCTGGCGGTGCGACAGGTGCCGGAATATCTCCCAGGCTTCCTGACAGAGCCCTCTGTGTCTGGCAGTTCAAGCATAGCCATTCTTTCTTCTGAAAAACAAACATGGCCAACAAAACATATTGAGAAATGTTGACAACAAGCTTTTTCATGTAGATCACCAAAGATACTGTATCAGTCTCAAGGTTTCCTTAGATACTGTTGGATTCCAGCTCGTACATGGTGTTCACAAAGAGAAAAGCAAAAGGAAAACTTAATGGGCCATAATCTGACTCCGCAATGTCAAACATGTTTTGCAGTGGTGTTTACTGTGACACACTAGGTGGTGTGCCAAGTAGAAGATGAAAGATACAAACATCAATAAATAAATAAATGCAAATCTGTCTGTAAATAAGGTAAGTTATGAAGCTGTTTCTTTTACATGCAGTTGCATATCAAGGACAGAGTAAAGCAAGTTTGAGTAACAATATTAAAAAACTTGTCCAAACCAGACCTTACATGCTTTCAAGGAGACTTAATTATCTGGCAACACTACGCAGACTCCAACAGAATACCTAACTGGGGGTGATCGATACTCATGGTATCGTGATATTGAATTGTATAATATGAGAATTGATTATTAAAGTCCGGAATCTATGTAATGGAAAAGAGGCGGAAATGTAGTACCACTTTCATTTAGAAGAGGGTGCATTGTATTGTAAACCTAATTTGAGTATTACCTGATGTCACCTCTATTTCCACCAGCCACAAGAAAAAAATTTTTTTATGGGAGACTGCAAGAAGTTTTATCGGAGATCAAATTGAGCATGGATGATTATTTACTTAAAGAAGCGTAGCCAGAGAATGCAAAAATTAAGGATTGGGGAGAGTCTTTGCTTCTATGTTTAAAGGTTGAGGTGCGCCAAACATTCATTCATGAGCTAACTGTGTGGTGGGCCAAGAAGAGGGGGGATGGACAAGCACCATGGAACCATCTCTCTGAGCCACACATTCAGCTGCTCTGGTCAGAACAGTCTGCTGCAGCAGCAGAGCCGCAAAATGGCATCCAATTTTCACTTTGAGCAAAGAAAATATAGATGAGGACAAAATTATTAGCACCCCTATGAAATGTTTTCCTCAAAATTTTCCCAAGTGTTTTTTAACAAGAGTAATGAATTTTCAACACAGCATTTCAAAACATCCTAGCTGTATTTTGAATGCTTACATTATTTGACATTGCACACACACACACACACACACAAAATTATTTCACAAAAAAAAAAAATATTTCACAAAAATCAAAAAACTACGAGGGTCACAGGCAACAGTGGTAAGGAAAAACTCCCTCTGATGATATTGAGGAAGAAACCTCAAGCAGACCAGACTCAAAGGGGTGACCCACTGCTTAGGCCATTCTACCAAAAAGATTTACAATACAGAAACAACACAATCAATATAAGTCCATGCAGATGTCCAGTCCACCGTTCGGGGGTGGGGGTGGGTGTGGGGGGTCATCAAGCAACTCGTAGAATCTGTTCCTACAGCAGACTCCATCCTGCCTCGGCCGCAGAAAC
>CABFOU010232784.1:0-11622 GCA_900660325.1 Opsanus beta
AACTCAGGATATCAACTTCGTTGGCTTGGACACATCCAGCGCATGGACCAAACCAGACTTCCAAAGAGAGTTCTCTATTCAGAGCTGACTGTGGGTCATCGAAAAAGAGGTGGTCCGAAGAAACGATTCAAAGATCAGATCAAACGCACCCTTCAAGACTTTAAGATCAATCTGGACACGTGGGAGGATCTCGCTCTGAATCGGAGTGCCTGGAGATCTGCCTGCATGACTGGTGCCAAGACCACTGAAGGGGAACGACGCCAACAGGCTGATGAAAAACGACGCTTGAAAAAGCTCTGAACTGCTCAACGAGAAGCTGGCACTGCACCCCCTCCAACTATCCCTTGCCCTTCCTGTCCTCGTCTCTTCTACTCACGTCTCGGCCTATTCTCTCACACCAAATGGAAACACTCCTGATTCCTGGAACTATCCTCAACTCTCGAGCGATGCCAAACTGGATCCTTGGACAAAACACTTCATCTGCATTTTCCCCAGTTTCTGATCTTTGGGGTTTTTTAAACAGAGAATACAAGTAAACCGATCAAAATATCATCACACTCTTTTAACTCTCCAGTACAATTCAATGAGATTTAATCTAATTTTAGGGTGAACCTGGATCTCAGGGTATGACTGGGCCCAGAGGACCATCAGGAGATGGATTTCCTGGCGCTAAGGTAATGGCCTTAGAGGTATCTTCCAAATATTTTTACTCTTCTATGAATGAAACTCTGTCTAAATGATAAAAATTTCTTCCTGTTATTCCAGGGTGATCGGGGATTACACGGGGAGAGGGGAATGAAAGGTACAAGAGGAGACATAGGGGAGCCTGGTTTACCTGGTGAGGCAGTAAGTACACTTATTATTTTTCACAACTTCAAATAATAATCAAATCATTAATTGTTAAAAAAAAAAAAAACTTCAATAATAATAATTTTAACCATAAGCATCACCTCATCACCATCATTATACTGTTGTTTTATATAGCTCATTTATTTTTCATGAGACCAAACCTGTGTCATTATTTTCATCTTTTCTCTAATCCCAGGGAAGGCCAGGAGCAAAAGGAGATGCAGGACTTACAGTATGTTTGTCAGTTTAACTAATGTTTGACCTTCATAGAGATCTGCATTAATGTAAATTTTCTCATATTTTTCAGAGGGAAGATATTATTAAGGTCATTAAAGAAATCTGTGGTGAGAACACAAGTCACATTTAGTTTACTGCTGAGGATAAACCCAGCCGGAACATTTCTTTGTATGATGTGTAATGAGATGCAAGTATGAGATCTCTTACTATTACTGAATTTCGTAACTGACATCAGTGTGGAGCTGTGAAAGACAGTATAGGTGTTTAGGAGCCATATTCTGGCAGCATCTTTTGTACAAGCAATACATTTTTAAATCTAGGATTTGGTAAGACATGGTACAATACCACAAAGTAGTCTCTCTGAACAAATGTCATACAAATTCCTAAAACCAAAGAAATTTTTTGTTTGGTTATTTGTTTTCAGGATGTGGCATCAAGTGCAAGGAAAGGCCAATGGAGCTTGTGTTTGTCATTGACAGCTCAGAAAGTGTTGGTCCGGAGAACTTTGAAATCATCAAGGACTTTGTCACAAGGTTGGTGGACCGGACAACAGTTGGGCGTAATGCCACCAGAATTGGACTGGTCCTCTACAGTCTAGAAGTCCATTTGGAGTTCAATTTGGCTCGCTATATGAGCAAACAGGATGTTAAGCGGGCAATCAGGAACATGCCATATATGGGCGAGGGAACCTACACGGGGACTGCCATCAGAAAGGCAACTCATGAAGCTTTCTTCAGTGCCCGGCCTGGTGTCAAGAAAGTGGCTATTGTGATCACTGATGGTCAAACAGACAAACGAGAGCCTGTCAAACTTGATATAGCAGTACGGGAAGCTCATGCTGCAAACATTGAGATGTACGCACTGGGAATCGTCAACTCTTCTGATCCTACCCAGGCTGAGTTTCTGCGAGAACTCAATCTCATTGCCTCTGACCCTGACCGTGAACATATGTACCTTATTGATGACTTCAATACTTTATCAGGTGATAATAACGGTCATGTTGTCCAGTTATTAGCATTCCTTCAGCTTTCTGTTCATCTAACATGATACTACATTCAAGTGGTGTGTTATGAAGTGCTTAAAACGGTTTTTGTTTTGTTTTTGTATCTTTCTAGCACTGGAGTCTCAACTTGTCAGTCAGTTCTGTGAAGATGAAAAAGGTGCCCTTATCTACAATCACATTATAAATGGGCACTGGAATGACAACAATAGACATATGCTGGGTAACAATAGATATGGAGACAATAACAATGGCTATAATGGCTATGGGAACAATGGTGATCGTTATGGTCAAGGAAACAATGGATATAGTAATACTTACAGTTACCAAGAGGACATCCTAAATCAGAGGCATGCCAGCAGCACAGGCCGTGGAGACACTTTTACGCTCCCCATCACTGCAGATCATGTGGCTATTCAGGTCATTTTTACGCATTTCAAAATATTTGTCTGTATTAGTTTCCGTACTTTATGATTTATAAAGCACTGATGATATATTTCATCACAAAATGTATGTCCTTTTATGCCATGGTCTTTCCCTAGGTGGAAGAAGATGATGAAGGGGAAGACTTAGACTTCAGGACCTATGTGCAGTCTGTAGTTAACAAAACATCTATATTATCTGTGAGAGAAAGATCCAACTCCAATGAAGCTGATGTCTCATCATCACCTTCGTTGTCATCAACTTCTTCATCAGTACATGGTTCAGGTTCATCTCTATCCACTCAGTTACGACTCAGGGCTACCCCTGTCCCGCCTGAAGGTGAGCAAAGCACTTTTGGTTATTTCTCAATGAATGCATCACATATAGTACTTTATAAGATGTGCATCTAATACATCATTTCTACAGTAGGATCCACTCCTCTCGATCCTCACTGTAACCTTGGGTTAGATCAAGGCCCCTGCCGAGATTACAACATCCGCTGGTACTACGAGAAACAAGCCAATGCCTGTGCACAGTTTTGGTACGGAGGCTGTGGAGGAAATGACAACCGTTATGAAACAGAAGATGAATGCAAGAAGGCTTGTGTTGTATCCAGAACAGGTAAATTTTGTAGATCCGAAATAGTGTATTTGTACATTCTGTTTTCATTTTCCTCTTCCGACTAACTTATTTCCTTTCAGCTGGATAACAGGAGAACAACAGGTGTGGCTGTCATCTGAAGACATTGTGATAGCAGCTGAAATGAAGAGGCCTCTTCTGATATAGAATATGTTTTGTTATTAATTATAGTCTGTTCTGTCACTTGTGCTGCAATATCCCATGCACCTCCCTGTCACGATTTAACATCCCAGCATTGCTACAGGGAAGTGATGACCAATGAAATATGTCCATGTAGGTTAGAATGGACTGGAGTAGAAGGTTGATGATGTTCTGGTGCTGCAACTGTGTTGTCAGTGAAGCTAATGATAATGCGTATACATTGTTATAATACACAATTGGATTGACCAGTGTTGGTTTTCAACTTACTGTGAACTACAGTGATCTGTTTTTGGACCAGTTTGATCTTGGACAGAGCATTTTATAAAATGGTACTATATGGCATGGGTAGCTATCTTGAGAGCCACATCTGTTTTGGATATTCCCACAACTGATTTATCAAGTAATGTGCACCAAATCTCAAAAACTATTTTAACTAAATGAAAAATCAAACATTTCAGATGTTACATTGACGTAACCATGGCTACCAGAGGGTTGCATTTAGCCAGAATGGCTAACTTAAGCTTCTTACCTACATACCGTACACAAGTCACCTTCTTCACATTTTAAATTTTCTCTAAAGATATAAATGTATAATTCTCTGAGCCGTTTCTGTCCATACTGTCATTTATAAGCACAACTACTGTAGAAAAAGTTTCATTTACCTTGTGTTGATATATGATTTATTGAAATATAAACTTTATGCTCTGATTACGATTATATGTTGTTGTTTTTTAACACCCTCCAATTGGATTGTATATGGCAGCTATAGCTATTATAGGAGACTAGTTCTTTGTGGATACTGCTATAAAAGTTCTACAGTGAATTCTGTTTTGCGAGGAATAATTACATAGTCATTTTATAATCAGGGATCAAAAATTCTGACATTTTACAGGGTTGGGCACTGTTTGTATAGCTGAATAAATGTATGTTTTGTATGTTTTTAATAAATATACATATATATATATTATGCACCAAACAATGGTGGTGTTAGTTTGTATTTATGTGATTTTTAACTATTACCACTGTCATTATTCCCTACATTGCCTAGCTCACATTTTATTGATCGTATATTGCAAAACACTGCGCAGTATCTCCCAATGGGATATGTTTTATGTTCATATGATTATGTAGATGCAGTAGGCATCCTGTTTTCACAGCCGATACTCAGCGGTGGAAGACATGGCATTTCCTAACAGAAAGGTTCATTACATGATGACACTTGGAGCTAATTTTGCCACTTTTTTTTTTATGTGACTCAGTCCTGGGGATAAACTGCATCTTGTAGTGTAGGTGGTCCTCGAGTCTGCAGATACCTCTTATTTTCGAGGGGGGTCGGTGGCTTCTGTAAAAGGGGTTCTGTAGTGTGGTGGATGTCAGCACCAGCACATGCACCGAAACCTGATGTAACCTCTCACCATGTTAAGATTACAGATTAACTAAATTATGACATTGACATTTTGTGCGAAGAATTTGAGTAAGGGAAATGAAGCCAGTATGTTGAAAATAGCTCTCTTTCTCCAGGGGCAAGAATCGTAAATAAAAACTATATTCCACATCTGGATCATCCATAAATGTGTTCCTAGTCCCACACAAATTCTGTGGAAGCATTGCTTTGTGGATTACCCATAAATTGATAAAGAAACAGTGTGTGTGTGTGTGTGTGTGTGTTCATCTTTCATTGAAAATTGTAAAAAGTTATTGATTTAAATTTTTAATCTTTGCTTTATTATTGTTGCTCTCACCACTTGAGTTTTTCGACATTGACTTTATTCGACATCAACGTAGTTACATTTCGCGACTCTGACTATATTGTCCCTCTTGGCTTGCCGTCTGTTGCTAGGGTGATAATGACGCTAAACTGCTTTTCAGATTAGCCGTACATATCTTGCCCATAAAACCTAACAGTGCTAAAAATTTAAAATAAAAAGAAGAGAGAGGTTTCAGTTATGGCGTCTGTTTTGGATGCTCTCTGGGAGGACAGAGACGTTAGATTCGACATAACAGCGCAGTAAGTTCCTCAAGTGACTAACGTTAGCTAATTTGCTCACTGAGCTAAGCTAACGCTAAAAGATTCATACTTTGGCGCTGCTAGAAAAGCATTTAGCTGTATAATGTGCTGTTATTAAACCCGTTTCTATGCAGTTGCTTAGTGTGGAGTTTCTAATGCTAATCCTCCTGCACACAGGCAGATGAAAACTCGTCCAGGAGAGGTGCTGATAGACTGTCTGGACTTTATAGAAGACACAAAAGGAAACAACGGAGATCGAGGTAGATTTTTGGAGTTCAGAAGACTTGGACAAAGTGTTTGTTCCTCTAACAGGACAGCTGTTATTTATGTCTACATCATTTTGCAGGGAGACTGCTGGTCACTAACCTGAGAATCATTTGGCACTCTTCAGCTCTGCCAAGAGTCAATTTGTGTGAGTTATATCTGCCAGTTTTTTCAAAAAAATGAATTATATTTGATTCAATCTTGCCCTCTGTGGGAAGTGGATGATAAAATATGGAATCCTTTATTGGGGATACTGTAGTAAAATAAGTTGGTCTTCTAATTTTGCACCATGCCACTTTATCTGTACCAGAAAATATGGAGAATGCTGTTTTGTTTTTGTTTTTTTTTGTTTTCACCGCACTGTATGTATTATGCGATGAAAAAAAACAGCATTCTCAATATTTTCTGCTACTTGTCTGGTTGGATGTGCCTGGAAGACCTCCTCGTTTCCCTAAGGAGGTCTTGTTGGCACGTCCAACCGGAGAAGGCCCCGGGGAAGACCCAGGACATGCTGGAGAGATTATATTTTCCAGCTGTCTTGGAAACACCTTGGGATCCCCCAGGAAGAGTTACAGGACTTGGCAGAGGATAAGGAAGTGTGGGATGAGCTGCTTGCTCTGCTACCACTGCGACCCAGACCCGGCTAGGTAGCTGAAAATGAATGAATGAATATGTATTATGGTCAACCAAATATATTTTAAATCATTTTTGACCATTTCCTACAAAGAATATTGACGTTTAATAAGTGTTAAGGACAATAAAGCTCAAGGACACTTGAACAAGACAGTTTGGGGCCATGAAACTAATGGTGTGGAAAGAAAACTTGTTTTACAAGCAGAAAAGGCACAAATACTAAAAATGTGGCTATGTGATCCCTGATGGCATTACTTGAGGGAGTCTGAGCTTCCACTGAGCACTACTGAGCATATCTTATATCTCATATGCAGCTCATCAAGCCATATGTGTCAATCTGTGCTTTTGATCTCAGGATGCAGGCTTAATTTGTGATCCGAGTAAAAGAGAGGATCGTTGGACCTGCTTTTTGGTTACAAGGCATCATCAGTGAAATCTCATAGTTTATGCCGCAAAATTGTTGTTTTTATTTGTTTTTGTTTGTTTTTTAATTTGCCACTCAACTCGTCTTGGCAGTGACATTCATGTCTCTGGGTCCTCAGCTTTTGAGATCGAGAGATGCGTGGGAAGAGCTTACAATATCTTTGCAGGAGAACACACGTCCAAGTCTTTAGGGTCTTGGTGCTTCCTGTCCTACTGTATGGTTGTAAGATTTATGCAGTAATCAGTGACCTAAGGTGATGACTGTATTTGGTACCAGTGGAATGACTTCGTGACAAATAAACAGATACTTAGGGAGACTCAGATGAGAGCTATCACTTGCATTGAGAGGCAATGTCAGTGCCAACATTTTAACCATGTGGCACACTTGTCTGTGCATGATCCAGCACATCGGTGCCTCAGTGTTGAGGACCCCAGCACCTGGAGAAGTCCTAGGAAACGCCCACCCCTCACCTGGCTGCAGCAGATGGAGGCTTACATTCGAGATGTGGGGGTGGACTGGTTTTCTGCCTGGGTGGTTGCCATCCAGGAACCAAGGTGATACCGTGGTGTGGTGGATGTCGCGACATGCTACATCAGTGCATGCTCCCAGACTTGACTCGGCTCATTGATAGGGTTAAAATTACAACTTCAGAGAGTAACATTACACTTGTAGAGAGTCGAATTAACATCAGTACAATCAGCTCTGGGTAATGACTCCCTACAGTGTGCAAGGTTTAACACAGTATTTAAGAGTCATAATTAACTCAGAAATAATTGACTGTGCAATTTTAACACGACAGTTGTTGCTGTGTAGGACATCACAGTGAAGCTTTCATTTTCTGTCTGTGTTGTCACATGTCTATCTATGGTTATTTTTCTTTGCACTGCTGTCACTGTGTGTCTTTGCACTGTGAGACACACACAGACACTGAGACAGCAATACATAAAGACAGACAAAGAAACACACACACAAAACAGCTGTTTAAAGTCACTACCTCCTGCAAACTGCTCTCTGTCAGGCTCCCTTGTGTGATGACGAGGTGTCATAGCCGCTTTTTCTCTAGATTTCTGCTTGTTTAACGTTTTACATTCTTATTTTAATTTAACCGGAAGTAAAAAAAATTCTGCAAATTCTAATTTAGAGCCCTGTCTTGCACATGTGCACTCAGCACTGCGTCAAGAAAATGGGATAAAAGCACGTATGAAAATCCATATTGAAGTCACTCAAATATAATTCTCCCATTTTGTTTAGCTGTGGGTTATAACTCTATCATTAACATCACAACAAGGACAGCTAACTCGGTAAGTAGACCTGTTTTTTCAACACACACCTTCTGCACATTCACACCATAACACATAATAAAAATAATATAGGCTTCAATAAAATCAACATATATTTTTTTCATGTTATCATTTTAACACCACTTGAGTAAATTAATATAATTTTTAATATTGTGAAAATAAGCAAGCCTAATAAGAGACATTTTTTGTTGTAATATCAGTTGAAATGTTAAATCGAGTAAAGGCAAGACACAGTCATGTTCAGTTAAGAATTTAATGCTTTTGTTGTTCTTCACAGAAATTAAGAGGTCAGACTGAAGCACTCTACATCTTGACAAAGTCCAACAACACAAGATTTGAGTTTATTTTCACAAATGTGGTACCAGGAAGTCCACGGTTGTTCACATCAGTCATCGCTGTACACCGGTAAAACGTTGTTGAGCTCATTTTATCCCCCACAGTGCTCAGAGAATAGACTTTTGATATTATAAATGTGTTGTTTTGTTGTAGAGCATATGAGACCTCTAAAATGTACCGGGACCTGAAACTGCGAGCTGCCCTTATTCAGAATAAACAGCTAAGACTGTTGCCACGGGAACAAGTGTATGATAAAATTAATGGAGTTTGGAATTTATCCAGTGATCAGGTAATTGTGTTACAAAAATATAATAAATCAAGTTGTCCGTGATGGTTGAAGGAACATAAATATGAATTTTGTTTGGGAATAAAGCATAAATACTGTGCATACATCTTATTTGTCTATTAAATACTTAAAAATATTATTTTGCTCCAAAATAGTACATGGAGTCAGCATGGTTATGCTGATTACTTCACAGTATAATGTGTTCTTTTACTTGCACTTTTAGGGTAACCTTGGAACTTTCTTCATCACTAATGTTCGGATCGTGTGGCATGCCAATATGAACGAGAGTTTCAATGTCAGCATTCCTTATCTCCAGATTGTAAGTACACACATTCAAGTGTAGTCTTCAGTCCATATAAATATACTACAAATATAGTTGTTTACCAATTGTTGATTTGTTGTTTGGTTCCTTCTCTCTCTCTCTCAAAGCGCTCCATCAGAATAAGAGACTCAAAATTTGGTTTGGCTTTGGTGATAGAAAGTTCACAGCAGGTAGAGATTTTCTCTCTCTCTCTCTCTTTCTGTATGTTACATCTGACTATCATAAACACATCACAGTTGTTATGGTCAGTATCGGTCGTCACTCTCTGGTTTGATACTTTGTAATATGACATTAAAAAAACAGAATCTGAATCTCTGTATTCTTTTAGACTGGAGGCTATGTTCTCGGGTTTAAGATTGACCCGGTAGACAAACTTCAAGATGCACTTAAGGAAATCAACTCCTTGCATAAAGTGTACTCTGCAAACCCCATCTTTGGAGTGGACTATGAAATGGAGGAAAAGGTAGGCATCTATATCTATAAGCAATATAAAAATCGCTGTTCTTGTATGAATAGCTTACCATTAAATGAGTCATTTGTGAAAAATCATTTTACTTTTTAGAATTAAATGTGGTTAAGTTTTAATGTTAATCATCCTCGAAGTCACATACTGCCCTTACGTTACTCCTGTTCCTTCTCCTTTAAAAAGGAGGCATGGCACGCAGCACCTCTTTTACATTTAAAGTGACAGCCACAGAAACAAGGTCTTATCTTAGAGATCTTTTTTTCCCACATATGACCTTGTGTCTATCCTCAGGTTGCCCCCCCCCCCCCTTTTCCAAACTTCATGATCTTTTTTTTTAAACACATATATTTGCACATATATTGGTTTGTTGGTTGTTGATACCACCTCTTTAAAAATATGCCAAGAAATAGTGATCTGTGTAAACTGGATACCAGCAAACTTTGGAAAATACTCTACACATCTATGTATAAATCAAAGGATCATTTTATAGCAGATACTCTGAATTTCCGTTTGATTTTTATTTCGTTATTTTTCCTAGATGTTGGAAAAGCCGAGTCATATAGCCCATAAAAGGCAGAGTGAATAGGGAGATACTAGATAGTGTAAATGAATCCATCCTCTTGAGTTTAACACGATAACTCAATAAATGGTATCATCTTCTACGTCTCTACATTAAAAGGCATGTAATGAGGATAAACATTCAAATTTGGTGAATTTTGATACTTCAGCTCAATCTTTTTTGCTTATGTAATGTACCATATACCTGTCTGCCACCTGCTGGGCATGTCTGGTATTGTTGCACAGATCTTTCACAGAAATTAAGAGCAGGCACGGGCGAAGTTACATATAGTTTGAAGTGAGGTCGTTTGTCAGTTTCTGTCGTTTTCAAATCCTCACTCTGGTGGCCACCAAGGCCACTGCTGCTTGTTTGAAATGATATATTCTGAAATACTCCTGTATATCTTGCCTTTCCACCAGTTGTTCTTGTTGTCATAGTTGTGTTGTCCCCAACAATAATTCCAGCCTCAGCCTTTGGAAGAGCTCACAGTGGATCAGCTACCTGATGATGTGGAAATAGAGCCTGATGGGCAGACTGATGCATTCACTGTGAGTGTGTCCAGCTTTGCACTTCCTCTGGAACTGACTGGTTTACTTTTAGCCGCTCAGAATAGCTGTTGATTAATGCTCTTCAGCATGACGAGGAAGTCTTTCAATTTAGTTGTCGAGTAGTACACATGAGACAATAATAATTTCTGATTACAACCAGAATACCCTTGTTATTTTGCTTAAATGTTCTCTGTGTTTACTTGGTTGTTATAGGCCTACTTTGCCGATGGAAATAAGGTAAAATCTTTCTATTAATTTTATCTTCACTTATGTTTACATTTAATATTAAAACTCTGCATGCCGTATTGCACTGCAAATGACTTTCTTGCTTTCATTTTGCTTTTGTTCCCCAGCATCAAGACCGGGAACCAGTTTTCTCTGAGGAGCTGGGTCTCGCCATCGAAAAGCTAAAGGATGGCTTCACACTTCAAGGACTGTGGGAAGTTGTGGCCTGAAATAGCATGAAACATCGTTACCTTCATCAACAAACAGGAGGGTGGAGAATATGTGATCCAGTCTCTTTCTATGTATGTGTGGACGCTAAAAGTCAAAAGAAAGTAGTTTAGCTTTATCCCCTTATGACATCACTGATGGGGATTAAAGTGACAATTCCAAATATCCTCCTTTGTTGGTTGGTGGAGGTTATTATCCTGGTGCAGATTTACACTGTCTGTTGAAGTGCAAGTTCAAAAACCTTATGTGCAACGCCACCTTTTGAAAGCACACAAATTAATCATTTTCAGTAATTAGTAATTATATGGAGGATACAATTATCAACAAAAAGATTCAGTTTAAAATACTTAATTGAAATAGCATTATGAAGAATGTCAATTCTTAACATCCTATAAAATGTCCAAAATATCTTTTTTAGGGGGGGAAATCTGGAAAGTATTCACAGCGCTTTACTTTTTCCACAATTTGTTATGTTACAGCCTTATTCCAAAATGGAGTAATTTAATTTTTTCCCTCAAAATTCTACTCAGAACACCCCATAATGACAACATGAAAACCATTATTTTTTAAATTTTTGCAAATTCATTAAAAATAAAATAAACTAGGAAATCACATGTACATAAATATTCACAGCCTTTGCTCAAGACTTTGTTGATGCACCTTTGGCAGCAATTACATCCTCAAGTCTTTTTGAATATGATGCTACAAGCTTGGTGCACCTATCTTTGGGCAG
>CABFOU010232809.1:0-11106 GCA_900660325.1 Opsanus beta
TTGAGGTTTTCATTAGTTGTCAGTTATACTCATCAAAATTAAAAGAAATAAACATTTGAATATATCAGTCTGTGTGTAAGGAATGAATAGAATATACATGTTTCACTTTTTGAATGGAATTGCTGAAATAAATCAACTTTTTCATGATATTCTAATTTTATGACCAGCACCTGTATAATTGCTGGCTGACTAATGCCGCCTGCTTCACTTGGACTCTCATCTACACCTCATTGTTTCCATTTTAACTATCTTGTTCTTGTGAACATTGAACTACATATAGTTGTTTAGCTGCAATATCTATATCACTGGATATTCTTTCAATATTATGTCACATTTTTTTCCTTGTTAATATAACAGATGGTCACCCCAATGATTCTGGTCTGCTTGAGGTTTCTTCCTTGAATCAAATTACCTTGACAGAGTTTTTCCTTACCACTGTCACCAGTGTGCTTTCTCACAAGGTAGATAAGGTCTAGAACTTACACGTGTATAACAGCTTGAAAAGAGTCATGTTGTGCTTGGCATTGCATAAGTAAATAGAATTGAGTTCATTCAATGCATCTTACAGGATATGTGCTGAGACATTTGCCAAATCCTAGGAAAAAAAGCACTCTGAAAAAAAAAGGTGCATATCACCACAAGAGGAGGCTCTGAGCTCGTGCTTGAATCTGAACAAAACAAAACCCAGAATGACGAACAGAATCTGTGTGAACTAAGAAAAGAGGATGTGCAATACGTGAGCAGAAATTAATTTTCTGCCTGCACACAAATACCTCATTCATTTACTGTTTCATCTGTAGTTTTTCTCCAATGAAATTCTAATACCAGTTTATAAATCAAACAGTCTATTGTTTGAAAAATGAAAAAAGATGTCTCAAATATCTGTGTGCCAATAATGCAGACCAGATGAGGGAGCTGCTTTCATGTTACTGAGGGGTCTGCTGGACGACTATACCCCACTTCCTCTTCCTCCTCCTCCCCCTCCTCAAACCTTATATATGATAATTTAGAGATGAAGAGAAAGAAATCAAGAGAGAGACAAGAAGAAAGGAATGGAAGAGATTGATGAGGATGGGCGAGGGAATGTGATGGAGGGAGGTATGGGTGGATGCGTGCTGTTTTAAATTTTTCCAACTCATATTAGGATTACAGCAGTCATTGTTCCAGAATGTCGTCTGTTCGTGTATCCATCAAAGTTAGAATAGATTCAGAAAGACAGCCAGACTCACAGATAAAATGTGTCAAATGGTATTAAATCATTCCTCCATGGAAGATTGTGTGGTGTTAAAGTGTGTAAGAGGAAGAGAAAGGCCAAAAATTGTTTGAAAGATTTTTCTGTATCTGTAAACACTCTGGGAATGACATGCTACGTCATGATCCAGATGTGTCTGTTTGTTTGGTCCTTTCAACGTGTACGCACAGTGGTTATAATAACTCACAACTTATTTGAGAAGATGATCCGGTTTTCCAAAGTGTCAGAAACAACAGACAACATGAACAACATGGAAATCACAGATGCTGCTGTTGTCACTTTTCTCTTTGCACAGTGTCCGTAGAAGCTTTTGTTATTTACCGTCGGAGTAAACAACGATGTAGAAGAAGAAGAAGTAAGTCCTATATAGGCCCTGACACTCATTGGTGCCCATGCTTATTCCTGGACACTGTAGTGAGAAGCTGTTGAGTGTCTACGATTCCCGTTGGATGGGACTTCAGTTTGTCACAGGTTACTTCTGCAGCAAAGGCAGGTACCCAGTTACAGCTGGATGGACTTGGATAATGCAGATCAAGTATGTTGTCCAAGTATACAGGTAGAGTGCCTACGAACCTAACCTGGGTCTACTTACTGATGGTCCAACTCGAAAGGAGCAAACAGCAGCAACAACAAAAAGTTGTTTGGCAATAGCTTGGGGAGGTGATGGTCTCGGGGTTAAAGCCAATCCTCCAGTCAAATGTCCATTAGGCTCACAAATTACTAAGAGCCCCGTTGCAAGGTCTCCAAGGTGTTCCTATTGCGCAGCAGAGTGCCTCACACGGGAGAACCCTGAGATAGACGTGTGAGTGCGCATGCGCACGTGTGTGTGTGTGTGTGTGTGTGTGTGAATGTGAAGAATCATTGTAGTGTTTGAGCACCTGTTTCAGATGGGGTAGAGCTATATAAATGTAGTCCATTTACCAATTCAAGATATTTGGACTGTGGTCATTATGAATGACTGGGGGGCTGAGCTGTAAAGGATGTTCCAAGTTACACGAACTTCACAATAAAGTTGGGTACTTGGGTATGTTTCAGATGAACATGACATGATGACTTTGAAGTTTTCAACATGCTCAGAATTCCACAATGGAATCTGAATACCCTCATATCAGGTTCACAACCTGAACAGTACTGTCCCAGCTAGAGTTGGGCAGTTGAACAGTTCCATCATCCATCACCTGTAGCCTGATACACATGTCGCTGTTTCCATTGCCCATGCTGTAAAGTAAATGTATATTTATTTGTTCATGCTGTGGATTTCCCCAGAGATCAAACTGAGCACTGATGAATATGTACTTTAAGGAGTGTTGGGAGTAACACGTTACAAAAGTAACGCAATTACAGTAATGTATTAGTTTTTGCTTAAACGCAGTAAAGTAAGGCATTACTAATACATTTTCAGCAATATTATACTCATTACATATTTCAGTAATGCACATTATAACACACTTTTAATCCAAAAACAGCCTTGTGTGGGGTTGTGGAGTGCAGCTTTTCCGCATTGATTTCCTCAAAAGTCGCATTGATAAATCTGCTGCGTCCTGTTGATGAGTAGATCAAAACTCTCGTCGAATCCAATAAGAATCAGCCAAATAAAGGCTTTTATGTTCATTTATTTATTTTTTGATTAGTAAGTTAAACTTTATTTGCTAAAAAAAAACGTGCACGTCCTCTCGCTTTCGTCTGCGAGGTGGAGTGAGCAGCCAGTGTTTGCTGCTGCAGGGACCAGCACACAACGCTGTGTGTTTTCCAAAAAAAAGATGAAAACACTGCTTTGCTTTAAATACACAATGTCGCTTTTCGATCATCAACAGTGCGTATCTGTCTCGCTGTTTGATAACATGGATTCATGGAGCCGATATAGCAGTTTGAAAACAACCAGCACACCCTCTTTCTCTTTGTGTCTGTTCTGCACTTCGCACATAGATGGTGCAAGGACAGACCCACGGGGGTGAAGAGTGGGAAAGCCCCCTCAAACCTATTAAAGGTCCACTTTTGAAGACATTTTGAAGATAGTTTTTGCACATCATCATAATAATAATAAGAAGAATAAGAATAAGAAGAATAATCAGATTCTACTACTTTGAAAAAATAATATATGCAATATATTATTATTATTTGTAATATTTAAGAACAAAGTAATGCAGTTTGAACCATGCTGACTTTGAAACCAAGATTGGTTTTGACTGATTGTGTCTGAGCCCACTGAATCGAGCGTGCACAGGCTAAAACTCCACAGTTACGGCCAGAAGACATTATGCAATCATATGTTCTCATGATAATAAATAACTCTTAAAAAATCAGTATCTGCATTATCAGATTATTTCCATCTTGCTGGCAGTCTACAGATTCTCTGTATGTAAAAAGTGTTTTTTTTTTGTTTGTTTGTTTGTTTTTGGCATATAGGCTGTGATTGACTGTGTATCTTATCATGTCATCAGGCTACAGGTCACATTATAGTGAGCTCTAGCTATATTGTGTTTGATATGAATTGGCCAAGACTTTAAATATTCACACCATCTCAATCATAATTTTACCAGAGGTTGATCCTTTGGGATTCAGGCTGTGATTGTTACTTGCATTGCACCTTGAGCCTTCACTGCAGCAACTGTATTAATAATATTGTTGTTAGCAACCTTATGTCATTATGTCCTTATGCCTTACAGTCTTTATGCTACAACACATGACCCTCAGTAAAACACTACATTTTAGCATGCCAAGTCCTACTTCTGCGGTTATTTTGGTAAAAGTAATACAGAAGCCTGTAAGTCCCTTCGGCTGCTCTCTTGTTTTGTCACTCAGGGTCGCCACAGCAGACCCGAGGTGGATCTGTATATTGAATTGGCACAAGTTTTATGTGGGATGCCTTTCCTGACACAAGTCCACATTACATGGAGAAATGTGGCAGGGGTGGGGTTTGAACCATGAACCTTCCACACTTCAACCAAACGCACTAACCACTTGCCCACCCTGTAACTCATAACATTGTACTGTAACTAATTACTTTAACATAGCAGTAACTTGTAATCTAGAATGCATTACATTTTGGAAGCAACTTGCCTAACACTGGCTTTAAGTAGCGTCTGCCAGATGGATGGCGGTGAGTCTTTATTTGTATGTGAAATGGCTGAGATGACTGGAGAAAAAGAAGTGCCAGGACATCGCGAGTCATGTGAAAGCTGAAACAAGGTGGGCAGATCAAGTGCGCTCTAACAGACTGAGATAATGTGCTGCCTGGCTTAGAGTGGTCCACTGGCTGTAGTAATGTGCAACTCGGCATCCAATTTTCTTATAGAGCACACAGAAAAGTAATCTTAGATATCAAGAAGAGTTTTCTGCCTGGAGTTACACGGACATGCACAAAAAACATAAGGAAAAATGCTGAAATAAATCATCCAAAAAACACCATCATCCATAGCCATGTTTCACGAGACATATCATGATTTTCCAATTAAATAGTCATCGCCAAACCAGATTTTAATTCCTGTAATTCCATGTTGGATCTCACATATCTCACATATTTATCCGCTGGGGAGTGGTGATCACGTCACTGACAACAATATGGCAGATTATCTGCGTGAAAACAAATGCGTTAAATAGTCTTTTACTTAATATTATTGTAATTCTCACCCTAACCTTAACCAAAACACAAATGCACATTTCTGAACGTTAAATGCAAAATATACATTGCACATGAACATTTGTAGGAATATGCATGAAATACATGGCACTTACATTTCAGTATGATATATGAAATGCATCATTAGAATATGTTGCATTATTATACCCTGACCAAAGCACAAACTCACAGCAATTACCATAAAAACTAACTCTCCATTTATACCCAAGTGTAGATGTCATAGGTACAGAAAAAAAGATAGTTATATGTTAAACAAGATTTTAAATCCATCATGTGAAACACATTTTCTTATAATGAATCAAATGAAAGATTTGGTTGTGTCAGAATGAGACTGAAACACTGTGCATTTGATTAGACAAGGAAGAAGGGAGGGGGTGAGGAAACAGAGTGTGAAAAAGAGGGAGGTGAGATGCTTAAGTAACCCCATCTACCCGCGAGCTTGTCGGCCAGTCTGAGCCTTAGATCTAAAGGGATCCTCTTGGCAGCAGATGGAGCCGTTTTTATTTTATTTTTTTTATATATGGAGCAACATGTGGGATTAATGACATCTCAAAGGGATTATTTTCATTTTAAAAGCCACACAGGCAAACAAATGTGCACATCTGTGTTGTGCAGCACTGAACACTATATGGCAGATCACAGGTACGTAGCAATTCTGTACCTGTTTCTTCCCGAGTCCCGGAATCCTTTGGCGAAAGGGTTACGGTCAATTTTTAGTCTGGTGATCTGTGAACAAGCACAAGGTGATGATTAAAACAACATCACGTTACCACTGAGTAAGCAGAAGTAGAGGGTGATACCTGTTGGTTCTGGTAGGCGGTGACAGTGGTGAAGACCGTCTCTGGGAAGCTGAAGGTCTTGACTCCCTCTCCACTGGGAACCGGCTTGTTCGGTGACAGTTCACTGCTGAAGTCTTTCCTGATCACGTGAACACGAGGCTGGTACTTGTGCATCGAGTGGAGGATAATCTGAAAGTAGTGAAGGAAACAACAGGTGAAGCACATCTAACACATCTAGCGTGACAAGTAGAAAGTATCGAATGTGACGGCACATCGTGAGAAATGTCAGAACTTGCCAAACCGTCATTATTTTTTTACACCATTTATACAGCAAGCATCCCTTTAATATGTTTGACTTTCAGTAAATCACACTTGAAGGGCAATAAGAGCAGTACTGGGCTGACAGAATTTTGATCATTTCTACATTTTTCACATATTTGAGTAATTAAAATATAGACATTTCCATCTGCATATTAATCTTTATATAACGGCTGAGTAGATCCTTGTCATCTGATTGGTGCTTTCTATGTCACGTGACATGGATTATTCGTTCCATTTGCGTTGTGTTGCATGTACCGTGCAACTTTGGTTCCATACATTTTGTTCCATTGCACGCTGCGACCACGGCGCGCGCACACACGCACACTAGTGGGGACGGCGTTGAGCTAAACATGGCAGAGTTTGTTTTGCTAACAGATGACGATTTGAACAAGCTAATTTTTCTAACACAAAAAAACAAATCCACTATGACGTAAGCCGTCTGGAGGCATGAAGAGCTGTGAGGATGAAGTTGGGATGAAAAAAATGGACAAATTTCTGACGCGATTTTTCGCTGGACTGAGCATACAGCAGTCTGTGCATGAAGTCCGTGCACGACATCACGGACGACATCATCAGAATTGTTTTTGAACTGTCTGACCATTTTTGCAAGTTGACTGAGAACAATTTTGGACTCCTATTTAAACTTCATGCTGGACTGTTGACATCAAAGCTACGGTGGCCGACAAGGGCCAAACACACTGTAACGGTAAGTTACGTTTCTGTTGTTTATAAATTAGTAAAATGTCAAATGACAAGGATCTATTTTAGCTGTTATATAAAACAAATGAACGTTTTTACATTCATTCAATGGAACGAATATTTCATTCGGTGAAATATTCGTACCATTGAACTCATAAACATTCATTATTTGTATAATATCAGTTAAAATTGTAGAAAATGTTTCTATGTATATAAAATTTTGAATAGTTTATTGCACAGGTACACCTGTGCAATAATCATGCTGTCTAATCAGCATCTTGATGTGCCACACCTGTGAGGTGGGATGGATTATCTTGGCAAAGGAGAAGTGCTCACTAACACAGATTTAGACAGATTTGTGAACAATATTTGAGAGAAATAGAGTCTTTTGTATATATAGAAAATGTTTTAGATCTTTGAGTTCAGGTCATGAAAAAATGGGAGCAAAAAAAAAGTGTTGCGTTTATATTTTTGCTCAGTGTAAAATAAATTAAGTTGAATTTGAATTTAGACCTGTGATAATTCTATGTAATACTGATCCAGGGTCAGGGAAGAGCTGATTAATTTTTGGTGGTGATCTGGATCTGACGGCGTCCGTGTCTCTTCTTTAACTGTGAGAAATGTTTTCCTTTCATCTCTTTCTTTAACATTCTCATTTTATGACATTATAAAGATCTGAGGGAGATAAAAATCAGAATTCTGAATTGGCAGCTGTATGCCATTAGTAACCAGGGGAAGTATGAGCGCTCTGAGTGCTGTTTTATTTGAATGCATCATTAATCGCTCACCTTTACATGTTTTAGCCCGCTCACTTTAATTATACGCAAAACAGGTGCAGCTCAACAATGAGAAAAGTCACTAAGATAAAAATTTTAACCACCAAGAGTCAAGCCTGGTGTTATAGCCCCACATGTACGGTACATCTGAACATCGACGTGACTCAGAGTGCATCTCTATATAGTTCAGATCAAGATGAAACACAAAACCTGAACTCTGACTCTCTGCCTTTTATTCCCTCGCTGCAAACACACAACATTTGCAAGTTCTTCATAACATCAATTAGCGCGGATGATTCTCAGGGCTACGAGACATTAAGCGGAAACCGAGTTCACGCTGCAATGACGCCTGCAGGAGGGCCAAGGATTATTTCACAGCGAGCCGAGGCGTCAGACTGTGTTGGCCCCAGCCTTGCCTCGGGGCCACCGTCTGCTGTTGATTAATCTGAGAGTGAGAAAACCTCCCCAGAGCCAAAACGCCCCGACTCAGCCCCCTCTCCCTTTGCAGCGTGGGGGGGGGATTGTTTCAAACCAAGGCCGTGGGGGGAACCCAGAGTCTGTGTTGTCCTCCAACACTGTGTGACTGAGCTGCTGCACCACAAACAGCTCTCACCAGTGATTCTCCTTTATTAAAGTTCATCCCCATCTCTGTTTCTCTGCCTTTACTTTATGGGATTTTACTCAAGCTGTCAAACAAACCATGTGGGCGGCACTGCGAAGGACTTCTTCATCGTTATTTCTCTCTCAATACTTTGGGCAGATCCAAGAAAAACACTCGTACCTTTTTAAAATGTCAAGTATTTTAGATTTCCATTAGATACGTTTTGTTTTTGTGCTTGTGTCTTTGATCACATTTGTCCATTCTGTAGTCATGGTAACAACACTTTCAAGTATGTTATAACAAAATTTCTGATCCCCTTTTGATTTTTTTCCATTTAAGTCACAAAAACGATTTTCACCACTATAATTTTATTCAATAGTATTCAAATAACAGAACCACAATATTATATTGCCAATTTGATGAAAAAAATTCACCTTTTGACCCATTAGGAAACAGAATAAATGCAACAGACACAAATAAGATAGGCCACTCAAGACCCCAGTAGGAAGAATTCTAGATTAAAATGTATAGTCACGTTCTATGGAGGTTTTGCTGGATATCTGCTGGACAGGTAAGACAGCACTCACACAGGTCTGCTGTGTCAGAAGTTAACACTAATATTAGTTACAGTTACACTTTTCAGTTAAATCCTGTTATGAAACTGGAATGTGAGCTCAATATGATACATGAAAGAGATTTTTATTTTGAAATGTAACTGAAAATTTGCTCAGTTTTACAGATGTTGTTAATCAAAATTAACAAGTAATTATACCCAAATTGTTTGAGTCTAATACAGCAATGAGTTGCCTCAAAGTGTCTGATACCAACTCTCAATGAATATCACCCACACCAAATAAAAATTAAAAGCAAATGTCAAAATGCTAGTGTTTTTGTTTAAACAATAATAATAATAATAATAATAATAATAATAATTTTTAATGGAGGACAGCTGTTTTTAAAATTGTTCTTTGGTCCATGTTTACAAATAAAAATCAATTCATGAAACTTTAACACAGTGATGTTAAAATTTGAAAATATTCTCATTTTTATCTCAAATTTTTTAAATTTTTCTTTAATCTGTTGTAGTCTCATCAAATGCAACATTTAATTTTAATGTTTCCATCCAAACTGCTGCACATTATACTCGTGCAGACAAACAGGGTTTTCTTGCATTGTAAACAAATGTAAAATTTTACTATTTTTCATTTTGTACTATTTAAATAATTTGTAATTGCTACACTTTGCATTGAAATTGCACACATATACATACATACATACATACATACATACATATATATGTGTGTGTGTGTGTGTGTGTGCGCGTGTGTGTTCTTTGTCAGCTGTGAAACATTTATTTTTCTCCTCGGGATAAAATAAATAAATAAATAATGCTATTTTAACTTATTTTTAATAAACACAAATGATCACCTCACTAGCCACCAGAGGATATTATGTGATCACTCATGTGAAGGGGAGATGTCTGAAAAAGTGCAAACGTCCTGAATATTTGTGAGAAAGTTGTTTTTTGTTTTGCCTTTCTTGAACATTCTCACCTTGTGCCATCACAACAATCTGATGGGTATAAACCTCAGAAATCTGGTTGCCCTCTTCCGCTGGTTCTTAGCCCAGCAGAGTTATGCACTCTCCGAGTGCCTTTCTAGTTGGCGATGCCACCAGACGTGTACACTCTTGTGATTGCCTTACTCTATGTAACTTTAACTCCACATGTGTTAGCAATATATTTCGAGAACACGTCAACTGATTTTGATCAAACCTGGCCAGTACATTTGGCCTGTGGTCGAGAAGAAAAGATCTAATTTAGTTTAGGCTTGAGCAATGCTAAAAAGAAAAAAAAAAATGAATTTATAGAAAAAACTTCAGATATTTTATTGTGAATGAACGCAATGGTTTTAATATCCCATGTAACTTTTTTCTCCATGTGTGATACTTGGAAACATGGGTGTGGCATCAGAGTTCTCTCTGAACACTTGATCTCATTTTTATAATTTGTTTTACCACTGTCTTGTTGTTTCTTGTCATTATCAGTGGATATTTGATGTATTTTACCATCAATATAGCTGCTGCTCTTCATGCTAAACCAAAATCATGTTCCATTTATTACATTTATTACTATGTTAATACAAATATAAAAAGTTAAATGCATAATTTCATGCACATCAAATAAGAAAAAAAGAAAGGAATGCTGCAGAGTCAGAATATGGATTTGGTAATTTCAGCAGGTTAAATTGAAGATTGAAGAATTGAAAGTGCTTTTTTTTTTTACCTCAGCCATGGTGATAACTGTTTTGGTGCTGTTCATCTGTCTGTTATCAGGGTTATGCAAAAACTGCTACGCCATTTTTTTTCCTGAAACTTCTTGACAGTTTGGGGTATGTGCCAACAAGGAGAACATTAAAGGTCCCTTCACACATAGCATGAATGAGGCCGAAGCGCACATGAAGGTGAAGTTGAACGGCATTCGCGAAAAGCCCGGCCCTCGAACGCCTCGCAAAGCAGTTGGCACAGCCATTCGGCCGCAGCACATGCACACCACAATTGCGCCACACTTGCGGTGGAAACCCAATCGAACGGCGTTCGACCTGGGGTCATACCGCTAATCGACCGCAGTCGCAACATTTGCACGGCATGTCGCACGCAGGTCGGCCCAGTCGGACTGCGCCAGCCGAGCTGCAAGAAATGATCGGCCACATCGAACCCAGGCCAAGCGACGCGAGCAATCCAGCCTTCACACATGCAGCTGAATGAGGGCAAATGGTGCCCAGATGGCCATTCGAACACACACTCGGCCCCAGTCAAGGTGCCACCCATGAACCAACAACTGCTATCGCGGGGCTCTTAGAAAATGCAGCCCCAATCGCACAGCCAGCACGACTGTGGTGTGCAGGACACCACATTCGGGGCACCTCGAGGTAGCCAGAGCCAAAAGGGCAGGCCAGCATTGCGTATCCGCCCCCGGAGCAACACAAACACCATGCGAGCATGTCGTGCCCCACCCCCCCCGAGCAACATAAATGGAG
>CABFOU010232862.1:0-10382 GCA_900660325.1 Opsanus beta
AACGATATTTGGACAAAAAAAATGCCGATAATCGATAAATCGACTGATTTGCCGATAGCCGATAAATCAGCCGATATTATTATTATTTTTTTTTTAATGAATGAAATGTTCTTTTTTGGACCCTTAACAAAAAAGGTATGAGCTAAAAGCTGAAGCTTTGTCCTCATATTGATTAACTTTGCAGTGATAGTGCAGGGATATTTTATATCTCAGACACAAACATTATTTCAGTAACTGTTCTGTTTATGAGAAATTATCGGCGTTTTATCGGCAAAATTTCGGCCGATGTTGAGTACTTTGAAAAGGGCTAATATTGGCCGATAATATCGGCCAGCCGATATATCGGTCGGGCCCTAGTGGTCATATAGGGCATGTCCATTTGAGTTGCTTTGTTGTTTTATAGTGTTTTGTCGACATTCTGAAAACACAACTTTTTGCACAAATCTGTAATGGAAAACCAACTACTGATATCACAGGTCTGATACATTTTTTTTTAGCCCCAGGACAGTAGAAGTATACAGAGAATACCACATTTAAGCATTTCATCTAGTTCCACAGATTTATCAACCAAGTTTGACTGAAATTACGCTTTGCATTTTGAAGATATTGGAGTGAATAGACAGAGAGACAGACATGGCCATTGAAATAACCTCTTTCTGCTTCGAAGTGATGCTAATCACAGATGAGATTTCAGTTTTCTTAAAGAAACAAGTCATCCAGACGTGTTGTTGGACGAGTTACTTCCAAACTGTAATACATTATAGATTACTAGTTACTGTTACTTCAGAGTAATTAGTTACATTACAATATTACTGTCTCTGAATTGTAATGTGTCACACGAGTTCTGCATTACTTTTCAGTTACTTTCACTAAAATAAAAGCGCAAGTAGGACTTGGCATTCTAAAATGCTAAAACGTACTGTAGTTTGCTGCAGCTCATTACATCCAGTGGTGGGCAGTGCGGTCTAGCATAATGACTGTAGGCCCTTAAGGCTACTAACAACAATATAATTAATATAATTGGCACAGTGAAGGCTCAAAGTGCAATACAAGTAACAATCAGAGCCAGAATCCCAAAGGATCAAAGTCTGATAAAATTATGATACAAATGGTGTGAATATTTTAAGTTGAGACTAATTCATATTAAACACAGTAGAGCTAGAGCTCACTATAATGTAATCTATTGCCTAATGACATGACAAAATACACAGTAATTTTAGTCCAACTTTACAAAAATTAATATATAGGCTAAACATAGCCAGTAACTGCTAAGAAATAAAATACAGGTGAAACAGAGAAACCTTACTAGGTATATGCAAAAATAATAATAAAAAAAGCCCCACTATTTATGTACATGGAATCTGTAGACTGCAAGCAAGATGGAAATCATCTGAAAATGCAGATACTGATTTTTCAAGAATTATTTATTACCACGAGAACATGTGATTGCACAAAGTCTTCTGTGTCACAGCTGTGGAGTTTCAGCCAGCTCTGCTGCGCATGTTCGATTCAGTGGACTCAAGACAAAGTCAGTCAAAACCAATCTTGGTGTCAAAGTCAACATGGTTCAAACTGCTTTACTTTATTCTTAAATATTACAAATAATAATAATAACCGCTACCCAGCCCCAGATAAGTGGTTGAAAATGAATGAAGGAATTAATAATAATAATAATCTGAAATAAATTAATATTTTTTCAAATTAGTAGAATCTGGTTTTTATTATTATTTGCAAAAACTGTCTTTAAAATGTCTTCAAAAGTGGACCTTTGAGGGGTTTGGGTTGGGGGGGAGCTTTCCCACCCCTCACCCCTGTGCGTCCGCCCCTGCTTGGTCTGTGTGCGAACTACAGAACACATGTTAAGAGAACAAGGGCACTGGTTGTTTTTAAATCACTGTATTGACTCCACGAGTTTGGGCTGTCAAACAGCAAGAGGGACACGTACTGTTTGAAAAGAGACTTTTTGCGTATTTACGAATGACGCAGTGCGTTTGTCTATTTTTTTTAAAACACAGCGCTGTGTGCTGATCAAACACTGGCTGCTCACTCCACCTCACAGATGAAGGGAGAGGACACACACTTTTTCAGTGAATCAAGTTTAACTGACTAATCAAAAGATGCCTTTATCGGGCTGATTCTTATTGGATTCAATCAGAGTTTTGATATATTCGTCAACAGGGCGCACAGTGGATTTGTGAGTGCTGCTTTTGTGGAAATTGGTGTGGAAAAGCCGCACTCTACAGCGGCTGTTTTCGGGTTAAAAGTGTGTTGTAACCTGCGTTATTGAAATGTGTAACGAGTATAACATTACTGAAAATTTATCCGTAATGCCTTACATTACTGTGTTACAACAAAAATGAATACATTACTGTAATTGCGTTACCTTTGTAACACCTTACTCCCAACACTGTCCAGATGATTGTGGTGCCTCATCATCACCAGCTAATTTTTTTGACTTTACTTGACATACTTGACATCAGATGTCTTATACATTTGTTAGCGCCAGGAGAGGAGTATTTTAGATGATTATAACTGATTTGACCTTGACCTTAGACCTAGGATATTGACATTACCTGTGTTGCAGGAGAAACACAAGTAATCCTCCACCAAACCTTGTGGCTTTATCCACAAGGTTTGATTGAAATTCTTCTTTGCATTTTGAAGATATTGGTGCGGACAGACAAACAGGCAGACACACACAACCTTTACAGTAAGGCTAAAACTTGTGTAGGAGTGTGACAGTTGGCATTAAAGGGTGGACACCTGGTGTTTAACAGCTAATAGAAACTTGTGCTGAAGTAAATGTAAGTTTGTTGGTAATGTGTGTTCATCTGACTTGACTGATTGTAGAAACATGTAAACTGCAGAGTTGAGCTGTGAACTGTAGAAAATACGTAGCGGTGTGCTGAAATGATTCAATAATTATTATTAGGGTTGTGTTCATACTTCTTCATCCTTCACCAGTGGTCACTTATTTACTTCATAGTGAATATGCATGCAGACACACTGAAAACAAGGACAAATGTAATAATCTGCAAAGAACTGAAGACCTTTGCAGGTGTTTTTGAAGCAGACATTAATCCTATTAAGGCTAATGGATCTTTAAGAAACAAACATATTGTAGAAAAGCCCTAAAAGCTTTTAGGCATTAGATTAATAATGCGTCTCATTGTTACAGATCAAATTGGTGCTGCTCTTTGTCTGTGTTGGACTGCTGTTTTGTGCTGTTACAGGCCCACGCAGACAGCTCATTTATTGATACATGTTTACCTGGCTTCACAGCTTAATGTCCTTTCATTTGAAAAGTTGCTTGCCTTGATATTTTGATAACACGATATGCTTATTGTCCCGAGAGTCATTGGTTATTTAAAATGCACGGAGCACCCTCTTTAAAAGGGGTCATATTATGAACTTTTTCAGCAAAATAATACACATCACCGGCAACTTAAAAACAGATTAAAGTCTGAAGGCAAAATGTCCCATAGGTGATGCATTAAAAACAAACAAACAAACAGCGGCTTCAGTGGCCACCAGGACCCTGTGATGAGCAACAAGACTTCACAAGCAGCTTGACAGAACTGTCCATTTTTGTTAAATTTTTTGGTCATTGTGCATGTTCAGAGATACCAACATGGGCCAAATTATGAGATCCACCAAACACCACCTCTATCTGTCAGGACCAGAAATTTAAGAGCTGAGTATGCAGTAGTTTTTTACACTTACAGAAAGTTTGTGGACTGACTGACTCACTGATTAATTGACCCCCATTAATCCTATGCTTGCCCTGCTCATCACAGGTTAAAAAAAAAAAATCAGGTCTCTCAGAAAAGATTTGCTTCCATGCCTGTTGCTTTAACCTGAAAAGAGTTTCCGCTTGCCTTGCCTTCTATGCTTGTGCAGAGGGACCATTCCCCTCTTTCTCCAGGTGTATCATAGAGTCCTCAGGCTTGTTGGATATATTTCACAGAGCAAGCAGGAGTCCAGGTATAGACTTTAAATATATCATAGAAGTCTCAGTTGAGCTGTTTCAGGTCTACGTTTTGATCCTACCAGAATACGGCCCAGGGGCGCAGTCATAGAATTGTGGGGTTTTTTTTGTAATTGCTGTAATAATAATATTAATAACGATAATAATTTTATTTTTGTAGCACTTTCAGGCAAATAATTCAAAGTCCTCTGTGTAATAAAACTTCAAATGCAGAACTGTAAAAAGATTTAAAAAAAAATTAACATCCATAAGAACAAATTAAAATTCTAAACCAAATGCACCCCTTCCCCCGAAAAAAAAAGTAGTTAAAATGAAGTAAAACCATGAACTACATTATATAGCCAATAGAAAATAAATAGGTTTTAAGATTAGCCTTAAAGGATCTGGCCTTTTTTGTGGTGTTGATGTACTATTTCATAAATTACTATCCTGTAATTTTGGCTTACTGTCTCATAACTATGAGTTAATCATGTCAAACATGAAATCTCAACCATATGTAACTGTAAAAGATAGATTAAACGGATTTTGGTCAGGATGTCTCCTTTAAATGTCAGATTTTTCAGTTCATATCTGTCTGCACTTACCTGTAAAATGGGAAATGTGAATTGCCCTCGAGGCACTGGGGCAATGCCTTTAAATGTATAGGGCCATTAAGCTTTTTAAGATTTAAGGCATGAAAATAATTGTATTTGGCACCACTATAGTTTTATTTATTAGCCTTGAAATAGGGGAGTCATAGTATGACATTACCAATACAATCAAAATTCACGTTGTCGAGAATAAATTAATAAAAAGTTCTCCTGAAGGGTAAATTTTCAAAAGAACAGACGGCCTTGAACTGCTTACGGCAGCGACGGTAGAGACCAATACAGACAATGACAGTGATGTCATAAATCACGTGAGGGCTTCCCCAGACTTGCACAGGTATTCTGGGAAGGACATAGTGACAGCCAATCAGAGTAGAGAGGCACCGTGACGTCACTGGCTGGTCTCTCTCTGGCTGCTGAGCCAACATGGTGGAAAACGCTCCGAAACGGCTGCGTTTCTGTGTAAATCTGACATGTTTCTGAAGTGATTTACAAGACGTCTCACGGGTGTCATCGCGCACGCTACGTGCACGTGCATCACCCGCGGTCAAAGGTAACTTTCAATCTTTTCAAAAGCGCGTGCATGCGCACGGGCACTCCCTCCTGCAGACAGCGTTAAAAAGAAAAGAAAATATTGTTATGGAATTCCCCCCCAGGATAAATATGTTCTCTTCATTAAAATGAGCTGTAATTTTACAAGATGTTTCTAAAATAAACCGACATCATAATGCTTGGATTTCAGTAGAAACTAAATTTTGTCAGTTTAGTGAAATTTGGGCGGCCCTATACCTTTAAGCATTTACTATGTAATCGCAACGGTGGCCTTAGTTGGCACCAGCACCATGCATTTAGTATCAAGGTTTCACAAGCAACCTGATAAGCCCGTCTGTCTACATTTTATGTAATGGTTATTGTGCATGTTAAAAGATGCCAATGTGGCACAAAATACACGGTTCATTGGTCCTCAGCTGTATCTACACAGTCAAGTTTGGGACTGCATTTGGTCCCACTGCAAATTGAGTAAAAGAAACTTTATCATAGAGGGAAATCGGCTCTATCATTCTCTATATAAGGCGCCTCACACGTGTGGTTCTAAGACTGCATGTGTGGGGATGTCTGCAGTGGCTTGCATGAGTCTGTGCCTCTGGCCGCCACCTCACTCAGTGGAAAAACTGCAGCACATGCTTCTTAGACATGATCCATTATGCCAGTTAAACTGCACAACAAGTCAAGTATTTGTCATAAAATGCTCACAGAGGAGCCATTCGATCATGCTAATGTTAGCCTTTAGCATCATGCTTTGTAAAAGATGGCACTGTTTTCAACACTCATGAACGAATAAATCAATCATGAATCATTACTTTAAGGAGCTCAGTAACAAAAATAAAACTTCTTTGTGTTTGTTCGTGGATCGCAAACCAGCTTTGGAGGTGCATTCAGCCACCTACTGTATCAGTGTGTGTGGAAACCTGGCATTAATTATTTTAAACCAATACAACACAGAATGTGAAACAATAAAATTAAAAATAAAATAATCAAAATGTACAATAAGTATATTAACACTATTAGGAAATAGCACAAGTTTGATAGTTTTAGCACAGTCATATAGCACTTTTAAGAGCCTGAACAAGAGCAGTCTGTGAGTGCTGTAGTTTATTGTATAGCCTGAAACAACTATGATGATGTGCTGATTCCAATGGCATGCTTAATTTTCTTTCTTTATTTTCTTTATTTTTTTTAATGAAAAATGGTTACAACTCTACCTCTGCTAGTATTATAAATTGCTCTTATTACAGCGGAACAACTTGATTTAACACTATGACAGAGCTTATTTAGTACTATATAAAAGTTTATTTAAGGTTCTATATTTGGAGAGGGACCAAATGTGTTCCCGGCAGAGTCTATTTTACGCTGCAGTTTTGTGTGTATCAAAAACCAATATTTCAGAGCTGAATGTGCAATAGTTTTTACGGAGTTACTTACGTAAATTTTGCAGACCCACTGACTGACTGACTCGATTAATTCCATGTTTGCCCTGCTAGCACAGGAAATAGTGGGCTAGCCCATGGAGCAATGTAAATCATCATAGGACCACCACCAACAATTCAGGTGGTGTTTTCCCATTCAAAAATCTGCATAGCGCTCACACTTATAGATTAATTGTGGTGAACATTGTCCACTGAAGTTGCGTCATTACCTTGTCAGAAACTGCCTTGACCTGTGAAGTGACAGAAGCAACATGAAACTGACTTGGTCATCATATTTGGTAGATCTACCATATGATGCGGTTCTGGATAATCCACATCTACTATATAAATGCGGGGCTGGAGGAGAGTGTTGCAAGCACTGAGCACAAAACCAGTGCAAGTATTATGGAAGCGTTTGGCATGACTGAACAATTGCTGAATTTCACCAGGAGGATATACTTTCAACAGGTTGCAAAGTGTAGGGGAAACAACATGGAGAAGTTGATCATACAAGGCAGAGTAGAAGGTCAACACGACACAGGCAGGCCTGGCCGGCACGACAAGGATGGGATCAAGAAGCACTCTGATTTGAGCAAGATGGCAGATGAATGCAGGTTGGCAGACAGTCATGCAGAGTGGAGACTCATGGTATTGTCTATAAGACATTACTAGTGGTACGTGTGATGACAGTGATGGTGTTAAAGCCATTTCCAAAGGGACCAACATAGATTTTGTTTTACGCAAGAGCACAAATACTGCTGTCTAGTTTGTGGCATTAATAAATAATTTAACCTTACACACTGACAACACAATAGAGCTGGCTGCACAACCCACAGTACTACTTCAGTGCTCCAACTGTGCACAAGGATGTTCCAGTGAAATTCGAGTTGCAAATTTTTGGTGTGACCAGGGCCAATTGTGCACATTCATGTGATAGAAACTAGTGAAGTCTAAACTGTTAATTGAAACAAAACAAATTACCACATATTTTTTAACTTGTTTGATTGGTCCTTTAACTTATATTTCAAAGCAACTTACTGGTATATATGAAAAAATACTGCATTATCTTTTATGGCCAAAAGATGATGCCGTCTATATGCATGACAAGCTGCTCTTGTATACTCATCTGAAACAGGTACGGTGATTCACACTCTGGAGCAGAAGGTGGCAGTAAAGCACAATTAAGCTGGATCCCAACTGCCATAAAACAAGAAGAAGAAGCTCTGAATGAAAAGGATGTCTTGGGTCTTAGAGAATGAGTGGAATTAATAAATCATGCTCTCAAACTGAAAGACCACACTGTTGAATAAAGTTAGGGAATAACCTTCATGCAGTCTTGAATAAAGAGTGGGAGTAACCTTCATCCCCATCAAACCACCACTTGTTTGAATTTTGTGGACAGCCAGAATAGCACTGAGGATAACAGCTAGGCTAAGGATGTTTCAAAAATTTATAGGAGTCTTAAAACATTTAATTACATTTAGTGAAGTAAATGTCCATACGTTTCACACTGAACAAATGTTTGTTATCTGATCAGTGGTGACAAAAAGCAGTTTAATCTTGAGTTCTTTGTGCCTTGTACAGTAGCATTAACTAGCCTGTTTGCTTCTGCTTGCTAACATGGCGTTAGCGTTATAAAAAATACACCAATTTCTTGTTGCATGAAGCAGTAGCACCAATATTCTGTATATATGATTTTTCCTCTTTATGACCCATTTTTGGACAGATGCGACTCATACTCTGGTGCAACATACTGTCTGGAAAATACGATAACAGCCATGCAAATGTTTTCTCCCTCATTATTTTTGCTATTTTTTTTTTTTACTGGATTACATATAGCAGATTATTTGTAGAACAATAAGCACAGTAAAGTGCAAGTGGGTCACCCCATGTTGACTTTCAGGGGACAGAATACGGCGCAGCCAAATTTGGGAGGGAAAGACGATAAGCTGCTTCTTTGCCTTTTGTCCCGTGGGCCTCTATTTATCATTCAATGTGAGAATTTCCTTGATGAAAGTCAAGGTTGTTTGTGCATGTTCTGTCTCGTTGGGATGCCTGTTTTTCCACCAGCAAGGTGAAAAGGTTGATATATATTTTTTTTTTTCACTCCAAAGAGATGCCTTGTTTGGAAAGTCCAGTCTAGTTTGGTTTAATGAAGTCTCAAAAGGTCTTGATGATTTTTCCACTTCAGGCCTGTTTTTCTTTTGTACATTAGGGAGGAGGTGAAAATACAATTTGTGTTATTTGCTTTGTGGAATCATAATACAACATGTTGCCAAGTCGTCCTAAGTCAGTGTTTGTCTCACAAAGACATTCAGGTTATCTCTTTACATTAGCGGAGTTATTGTTCAGCGAGCGTCAGTGTCAACATGATGTTAGCACTTTTGTTTGATTTAGTTTGTTCAGGAAACCAAACATTAAGATTTTCATTAGTATTTTCCTCTCCCTTGTGTTCTCTCTTGGTGGGCATCCTTTTGTTTCAGAATCAGCAGGGACTCGATTATGGAAATGGCAATGAGGTCTGCAGAACCTGCTATTTAGTTTGATATTTACTGCACCTTGACATTCTCATTCTGCAGCAGCGGTCCAGTATTTACACTTTTCTCTGGGATACACCTGTGCTGGTTGTGCTCAGATGGGAAAGGAGACTGGGATTGGAAAAGAAATAGGAAAAAGGTTTCGGATGTGGGAATGGGAATGATATTGGTTTCTCCATTGGTGTGCCTCCTGGGTCACTGGGGTTCTTGATGATACTATAGAATAAGCTTGTAGCAGGTGGGGGAGCGCTGAGCCTGCGTTGTTTTTAAGGCGCACGTACACTCACAGACACACAAACACACACTTGCTATCAGAACACAGGCGTTCACACATAGGGACAGGGCACACACACACACACACACATACACACACACACACACGCACAAATGCTTGTGATTGTGCTTCAACTGCCCTCATTTATTGATCTTCTTCAGCATTTAAAATCTGGTCACTGCTGCCACAAATGCTTTTTATTTTAGCTGTGCTGGCAAAGCCTGCTCTAAGCCAAGCCAGAATTTTAAATATTAAATCTTTATGTAACACCAGAAGAAATGGCAAGAATAGAGGAAAACAAACAGGGAAGCAGTTTTCAGCTGTGCAATAGCTACTGGCATGAAAATGTTTGGGGCGTTTACAGGCGTCCCAAACATTTCCACACCTGTGCATCGGTTCCTACATTGTTTCTCAAAACTCGATAAAATACAATACGTATCATTCATTGGATGTCCAATACTTGAAATGTGTATCATTCATTGGATGTCCAATACTTGATACATATCACAATATTGATACATTTATGTGCTTAATACAGCTCATATAGATTTTGTTTGAATGCATTCATAAATTGTAGTGTGTGTTGTTGATGTGTAACCCAGCTTTTTAATACTTTAGTTATACTGCTTAGTGTATGTTGGATTTGTATTTTGCACATTTTCACCTTTTCTTTGCCTTTATCCCAGATTGACATCACAACCTACATGTTTGTTTGATAAGATCACTAACCCAAAGAATCTTAATCATTTTCATATTTATACCTTCCCTAACCCTAACTGACCTGATTTTAAAGCGAGAACCCCAAACAGACCCAGTTATGCCCTAGCTTAGACATTGCTTAAAAAAGGGTATTCTGACCAGCTTTCCGTCTGGCTGCGCCCCTGGCCTGCCCAACACAGTCTATGAATAGGAAGAATGGAAAACTCATGTATTTATGTCAAAAGCGCTACCTGATTGACAGGTAAGAAGGTTTTATCTGTGCTTTTATCTTGTGCCATCCTCAGAAAGACACTGCATATTTGGGGGGGG
>CABFOU010232913.1:0-12277 GCA_900660325.1 Opsanus beta
CTGCGTTCGTGTCATCCAGATGAAGTACACCTTTAAACAAACAATGTTAACTTCACTGGCTTCAGGAACATTTAAGATGAGTGCATCATTGTTTTATTGGAACCTTTTTGCACAGAATCTTTGACTTGATGGAGGACTTGAACACCAAGTCCTTCAGAATGGATGCAAAAGGAGTAACTCCAATTCCTCCTCCCACCAGAACAGACACCTCAAAGTCAACCCACTCCTGGTGACCTTCACCAAATGGTCCGTCCAGGTACAACTAAGGGCGAAAGTAAAGATCAATATTATTGTCATTGAAAAGGAAACCTTACACAAGTGGACAAAGGAATGGTTTGCCATGCCTTTGGGTATGTGCCTAGCTCAAGCAAGTTTTCTTCAGTGTACAGTTCTCTGAGCCGACTGGTCCACGGCCCCACCGCTCGGATGTGAAGGCTGAGGGTTTCTTCGTGGGGTGCCGATGTCAGTGTGAATGGGTGGTACTCATCTGTGCCCAACATCAAACAAGCTATGCGAACCCACTGGCCTGAACGGTACATGAAGCCCTGTGGTCGCTTGAACTCCAGATGTGTCACACCTAGAATGTAAGACGACCAAGGGAAAAATGAAAATCCCCAACACGCCATAGCACCATATTCTGGGCGAGGAGTGTTACCCGATGGGAGCAGCTCAGCACTGATCACAGGAATCTCCACCTTCTTCCTGCTCAAGCTGATGAGTTTGTCCAGCAGGAAGAGTAATGCAGGAGGGATTAGGTAGATGTAGAAGCGGGGCTCTTGCAACAAAGCAAAGCTACCGTGGATAACTGTCTGTGGAGTGAAAATAAAGCCAAAAACTGAGATAACCTCCACTGAGCACAGTGTGGTTGATTATGAAAAGCCAAGCAAACATAGAGTGCCTTTGAAAAATACTCACTAGAATATACACAACGACGTAGAGGTAATGCGTCAGCCAAAATGCACGAAAACTGATACGACGGAAATAGTGTGAGGCAAAAACGTACATGAAAGCAAATGTAAAGAGAAGCAATACACCCGTCATTCCTAAAAAACAAAACAGTGGAATTATGTTAGATTATTAAAAATATAACTACTTGTTTTTCAAGATTTAGTGAAGTCTATAAAGCATTCATTCTACTGGCATACCTGGAACAGTTTGAAAAAACCACCATGTCCATTTTGGAGGAAGTTCAGACCTAAAAAATGAAAAGATGATGTAAACTTCTGTGGAGAAAAACATGTCCAAACTGAGCAGTGATAAGGCTCTACTAAAATCCGGCAGATATTTCAAATATTACCCATTGTTTGGTAAGACCTTCGGGAACAGGCATGACAGGATGCCGAGGTCACTGACGGAGAAAACGTAAATGTTGACCACATGGCCCAAACTATGAACAACTACAAGAATTACAGAAAGAGAAATGATCAAAGAATGGAACATAACCAGGTAAAGGTTTAATGACTCAAAAGCTGCAATGCCATTGGTATCTATTGGAATTCTTGCAATAATCCAATAATTGTTCTGATTATGCTACAGACCAGCAAGGATGATGGCGGTCATGGCCATGAAGCGATGAAAGTCGATGGCAGCATCAAAGGGGATGTATCGGTTGAGGAAAGTCTCTCTGCAAAGCGTTATGAGGTTGCGGCACACGGTGAGGAGCATGTAGGGAAACAGAAAGGAGATGGCGGCTGCCGAACCACGGGACACAACGATGCCCACCGCTGAAGTCTCAGGAACACCTGTGGCTTCTGCCTGCACACCGTAGTCTGAACACAATAGCTTTGATCAGTGGAGACTCATAGAAAAAACATTAGAAGGTAAACAACAAGTGTGCAAGAATTCATTTTACTCACAGTAGCATCTCTCAAGAGTGATGCCTGCAACGATCCCGTACACGACGAGGAAGCAGACGATGTGACGGCGGTAATTCTCAATGAAACGTTTGAACTGCTGGATCTTCTGTTGGACTGGGTTCCTTATGTACTGCTCACGTTTGGGCTTTACGTAAACCTTTGGGGTTTGGAGACCTAACCTGAAAGTACTCAAATCCATTAGATGTTTATTCAGTGACTTCACCCAAACAGGATTACTTCAAAAACCCATTAGTTGTTTTTCATTGATATGGTAGAAAGTTAGGTTGTGATATCTGAAAGAAACTACTGAATTTTAGAAACTTTTCATTTGCATTGCTTTATTGGCTGTTTTTGTACCTTGGCGAGGTTGTACACTTGTTTGTTCTGTGTCATTTGTAACCATGGACTCTCGTATTCAGGTCAACCAAACCATACAGAAACAAACACCGTAATTCCTCACAGTAAATCCATCATAAATACAGGGGCAGAAATGTAATTCTGTCATATTCAAAACACCATTAATTCTCAGACTTATTCTAACATTAATACTAGTTCTAATTCTAATACTTAATAAACTAGTTGACTTATTTTAGTAAATGTGAAAAATTAACAGCTACCTGGGTGTTGAGCCTATAACTAGAACAAGTAAGGAAATCCAGTCAGACATCCAGCCCATCCAAAGCTGTTGAAAGTAAACGTCTATCTGAAACGTGGGCATCCCCTTGGTCTTCCTCAGCCACTGGGGTCCTCAACAGTGAGGCACCTGCATGCTAGATCATGCCCAGAGAAACGCACCATATGGCCGAAATATTGTAGCTGAAGCTCCCTCACAATGCACGTGATACTCCTTCATCTGAGTCTCCCTAAGTAACTGCTTGTTTGACACAAACCCATTCTAGCAGTGCCCAAGGATCCTCTGAAGAAACCTAGTACCAATGACATCCAGTCATTGCCTTCGGTCACTGGTTATTGTCCAAGTCACAATCATACAGTAAGACTGGAAGAACCAAGACACAAAAGACTTAGACCTTCATTTTCCTGCAAAGGTGTATAAGTATCACCAAACACCTCTGTCCGGCGACCTCGTGATTCCATAAGATCTTTGACGGCATCTCTCGATCTCAAAGGCAGAGGGCCCAGAGACAGGAATGTCACTGCAGAGGTAAGTGACTGTCTCTACAAGTTCATCTCATACTGCATACAGACACACTTGTTATGGCTACGTCCAGAAACCCTGGATCTTAGACTTGATCCAGGACCATTTCAAACCCAGAAACTACTGGCTCCTCACTCAGCCTCTCAAGTGCTACAATCAGGGCATCCAGTGATTCTGTAAAGAGCACAGCATTATCTGCAAAGTCAAGTGAAGTCCTTGTAGAGTATAGATTCTAATCCTGATTATTTCCTGAAAGTTTGGTTAAAAAAAAAAAAAAAGTTTGGTATGTTTCACAAGAGATATGAAGGTGATGAGTGATGACCCTGCCCCCAGGACCTGGAGGGGGGGATCATGCTCTTCTTGAGTACAGCCTCTGATCCACATCACAGATAGATGTTATCACCAATTTTCACCAAAATCTGGCAGACTGTTGCTAAAAAAAAGTTGACAGTATGATTGTTCATGAACAACACACGAGGGACAAAAGGCGACCACAGAGTCACACACTGCTAAGGCTCTAATATTCTCATCAGTTCAGGTGTTCTTTCCTCCAACTATCAGACTTCTTTTCCTTATTGTTAACTTTTTTATTGTTCAGTCATAAAATCATTTACAGGTTTAGAGAGATGAAGCTTACTTTTTCCGCCGGCGTACGTCCTGGCTGTCCGCCTTCTCTTTGCTGCCAACAAAATGTCAGTGAGTTTATGAGCTAGGAAACAATGATAACTCCGCACTGTCTGAAAAGCTGCAGCCATTATTTTTGTCCGTGCTGACTGTATCTGCTGTTACTTGTGCGATCTGGAGGTTGCATCCTGTTCTCTTACCCGTCTGCACGACAGATGAAGGACACTCTCAGGTCCCGACTCAGCCTCTGTCTTCCCTGTTTCTCCATCCCTGCAGAAATGCAGAGTGCATCAGAAAAAAAAGTGGGAAAACACTGTAAAAAAAAATTATAGAATTTCTTTTCCAACCTTTGACATTGAGTTGTGCAAACTGCAGCTCCTTCTCATGGTCCCGCAAGAGGAAGTGGAAGTCCTGCCATGTGATTTTCTCTTTTTCGTTGAAGCCAGCGGCCTGCATCATGGCCTTGATGCCCTCATCTGCCTGTCTCTTCGACAGAGCGCCGTTGGAGATTTCAATGAATGACCTGATGGACAAAGGACCATCAGATACACTAAAACAATGGGTGCAGCCATGAAACAGACAACATCAACAACTGAGCAGACCTGAGCATCCTGGAAAATTCTTCTCTGGATAAGAAACCGTTTCTGCCGGTGTCGTGCATGGAGAACATCAGTTGAGATTTTTCTGCAGGAGATCCTGGGTAATGAGAGATTGATGACCCTGATTTACTGGTGTTAATTTTTAATTATCAGTCAGACATGAGCAATTCATGTTGTTGATGGTGTGAAGTCACTACATTTTTCTGTATTTACAGTCAGGTCCATAAGTATTTGGGCGCTGACTGGTTTTCAAATTTTGCCTCTATGCACCACCACAATAGATTTCAAATGAAACAATCAAGATGTGCTTGTAGTGTACACCTTTAGCTTTAATGCAAAGGGTTTTAAAAAAAACTCACATTAACCATTCAGGAATTACAGGGCTTGTATACATAATGCCCCAGTTTTCATAGCCTACAAATAATAGGACAAATTAAATAAAATTATTATTTTAAATACTACTACTGGTATTATGTCAAGTTTCCTCGGGCCATGGTGCTCTGGACTTCCCAATCCAGCATGCAGGCCCTGATCTCTTCAGTGCTACTTAAACCAGTGTTTCTCTTCCACTGGTCAACATGGGTTAGGTTGTTGTCCTCCTCTAGTTGCCTGACCATCAGTGGCCTCCCAGAGTATCAGGTTGTTGTTTAATACAAATCATCACTTTTACAGCCAGTTTTCTTTAGACACCTCAGGAGATGAACTCCTGAACATTTCCAAGCCACTGAATATGTCTTGGGCTTCCTTTACATCAATCATTAAGAAATACAAACAGTAGGGTAATGTATGGGAAATCTGTGACCATGCAAGAAGGAAACTACTAGTGAGGGAAGACAAGAAAGCACCTACGACAACTCTCAAAGAGTTACAGGCTTTTGTGGCTATGACTGGAGAAACTGTGCATCGCACAGCTTTTTGTCTGTTTCACCACCAGTCACTGCTCCATAGTGGAGTGGAACAGAAAAGGATTTTCATTTTCAAGAAAACAGATGAACTCTTGGCTGAAATGTCCCATGCGCCCTCTGGCAAACTGTGGGTGAAATTTCATGTCTTCCTTTTAAGAAAAGCCTTTCCTGTTCCACTTCACTATGAAGATGCACTAAGAACCATTTATCCAATCACAGCCAGAGAAGCCTACAGTGTAATCCACTGACAATTCTCATGGGTGTCTTGGTGGCATCCCTCAATAGTCTCCTTTTTACATGTTCACTTTCAGTTTTTGAGTACTGGCAATTGCAAACAGATTTACCATACAGTACCATACTGTTTGTATTTCTTAATGACTGGTGTAAATAAAATCCAACACATATTCAGTGACTAGGAAATGTTCATGTATCCATCTCCTGACTTGTCTAAATGATACTGGTTGTAAAAATGATGAGCTCTGTTAACAATAATTTTGGTTCTCCAATTACTTATGGGTTCTGAAAATTGGGAGACTGTTTATACAAATGGCTGTAATTCCTAACTGGGTAATGTGATATTTTTGTTAAATACTTTGAATTAAAGCTGATAATCTACACTGTAAGCACATCTTGATTGTTTCATTTCAGCTCCATTGTGGTGATGTACAACAGAAAAATGTCAGAAATGGTCACTGTCCAAATACTTATGGACCCAACTGTGTATGGCAACAACATTCCAAAAATGTGCATTATCAGCATGTGTATTGTATCTCATTATGTGAATTACAAATCTTGTGATAGAGTGGTGAAAAGTATAGGTAGTGTAGGGTTTGGATTGTCTGTGCTGGCAGGATCCTTGTCAATGCTCAGATTCGTTAAAATGTCTGAAACCAGACATTAAAGGTAATGGCTTTTACCTTTCATGAAGATGACCATCACATCAAGGAACTCTTGGAAGGAGAGGTAACCATTGCCATCTTTATCAGCTAGCGTGAACATGGAGTCCACAAACAAGGAATCGGGTTTAAGCCCCAGAGCGTCAGCAAACTCTGACGCTGTCAACTCGCACTGGAGAACCTCCCTCGCCTTCTTGTGGGAAACGCCACTCAAATCCCCAGCGTCACACTTCTCTATCTCCAAGACCTGTGCAGCAGAGAAATGGTATCACTGTATGTCACCGTAGTGTCATTACTAATATCGCCGACGTCAGCTGAGGTTACGTCCGACATGGATGAAGTCACCGTCAAAAGCAACAATTAGTTCTTCTGGCTTGAGGCCGAGCCTAATTTGACCTCAAACACATTTGACGACATTGTGTGGGCTTGGCTGAAGCCACTGCTACTGTAAGAGAAGAGAGGATGAGGTAAACGTGCCCACGGCTGACTGTACCTTAGAGAAAGCGTGTCTAATGAAAGTCTCCACAATCTCAGCCCTCTGGTCTTTGGTTAAAGCCTCCTTCAGCAGCTCCTGCTCTCTCATCTCCTTCACTCTAATCTCCTGCTTGATGTCTGTCAGCTCAGGCTGCAGCTGCCTGACAAATGCTGTACGTTTGCTCTCATCATCAAAAAACAACACCTGGGTGTGCAAACAGAGGGCATTAGAAGGCAAAACTGGAACAAATAAGATGCAAATACTGCAAACAAGCACATAACTGTGAACTTTCTCATATGCGCAGAATTCAACTGCACGTCATAATTTGACAAACATTTTTTCCTCTACTGCTCCCAGATCCTTTGGCTGATTTCCACCAAGCCTGAAATGTGGATGCCAGAATTGCCCTTAAAAGGTTTCTTTCGGCAAAAATCAAGGTCAGTGGGATCAAAACATCAAAATTTTGATTTTTCACTCTGATGTCCACCAAACTTGGTAGATAGATCTGAGTTCTGGAATTGCCCAGGTGAGATCAAATTAAGGTCAATTAATGGGGTCAATGGTCATTGGGGTGAAAGGTTGAAATTTAAGTTTTTCCACTCTGATTTGCACCAAAAATGGCACACATATGCAGGTAGAACTGCCCAGTCAAGGTAAAATTTGCCAAGGATCAATCAATGGGGCCAAGATCATGTCAGCTTGTGTTTGTTGACCTCCTTGCAGTTTTATACCACACATGGTATGTCAGTAAAGGTTGACCCTGAAATTGCTCTAAATCTCTGGGGTTGCTGGATATGCTTGTCCAAATCTGTTTTTCATCATATTTCTATTAATAGATCAGCGACAGAATGTCACAGACTTTGTTCAACCACTTCCTTAAACTACAAATTCTCAGCTGTACTACCCATTTCTCCTCTAGATGATTTTTGATTCACAGCCAATTCTAGAGGCCAGAGAATGTCACATCTGTCCCTGCGAGAGGCTGCACTTCTGGCTGTAGCATCTGTTGGTGGGAGATCTGCACTGAAACATGCCGATAAATGCTCATAAACTCTAAAAGAACTGTCCTGTTGCCCTGAAAATACTTTTAAAATTTTTTATTTAGTCTCACATACAAAGAAAATCATTGTGGAAAAACACATGGAGAGATTTTATTTTATTTTTTCAATTTTTTTAAGGATCGGTGCAGCAATTATCTTATTTTATCAAGGCAACAGTGGACAATTTTTGACAACAGTTTCCATCATGAATGGACTTTATTCATACAGAAAGGAATTAATCCAAAGGAGAAGATATCCAGCAGACAGGTAAGTGATATGTCGTTTTGGGACGTTCCAGATCAGTGCTGTGTATTTCCCAGTGGGTGGCACTACTGCATTGCATAGCACATTTAAAAATAAAAATAAAAAAACTGTACATTGTTTTAAAATCTTTTTCATATATTACACTACTTTTGTGATCTAAAGACTTTGATAAACCCATTTCTAACACCAAAACAGCTTGTCCACATGAATAAAAACACATATTCACTCAAGATTTGAAGAATTTCTAAAAACACATTTCATATTTGCAGCTTTAGAGCCAAATTATATCTTTTAAACAGTGTTCTAGACAAATATATGTCTCACATTCAGAGAGCCAAGATTAGTCTGAACACAGGAGCATTATACTATTTGCAAGTACCTTAAAAGGGGACTTCCTTAATGTATGGTAAAATCAAGAAAATGCCGTTGGACCTCAGATGGTTAAAGAAATAATTTTGGTTAAGGTCAGGAATTTGATTTTCAACCTAATTTGGATCAAAGGTGACACACACTTAAGTGGACTCCAGAATTGGCCTCACAAGTTCAGCCAGAAGTCAATCATTTGGGTTAAGGTCATTGGAGTCAAATCTCAGATTGTTATAACTATACTACCTTCATGCCAGTGGATACTATTAACTAGTTCCCATTGAAGTATTCTGACTCACCAGATCGTACTCTTTTGGTACTTTGAGCAGCAGAGCTTTACATTGACGGTCACTGGAGACGAGGACATCCAAATATTCCTGATTGCTCAGACTGAGGCAGCGGAGAGTGGATCCAGTTCTGTCGAAGACCTGCAGCTTCTGTTTCTCGACCTCCACACTGACTGGATTCAGAGATTTTTTATGGCCCTGCCACTCGTAGGCTGGGTAAAGAAAGCAGAACAACAGGCTAGTGTAGAAGCACTGTGTTATCAATGCTGACTCTGGCAATCAGAGCAGAGCTGGGGGAGTCACTGAGTGATGCTTTGGCACTCACAGGAAGAGCATGTGTCAAGACAATAAAATCACAATGGGGTAGCCTTAAAGTTAGAGATGTGGCCTTGTGCTGGTGTACAGAGAGTCGTAGGTTCAATGTCCACTTTCACAACCACTACTCAGGTGTACCTAACCAGAGGAATATATGTTAATCAAGTACAAGATGATTTGTTTGTGCAGCACCCTGTGGCATAGGAGTTGAACTACCAATTTATAGACCAGGATTCAACTTCAAGTGTCTTTGCTTGAAGCTGCCATGTCTGTTTGGACAAGCTGGGACAATGCATGGGCATTGTCCTAGTCCACCCAGCTATGACTAGGTACTGCCTCGGTTGAAGTGCAACCTGCGATGGATTAGCATCTATCTATTTTATGCTACAGAACCAGAGTTAAGGCCCGGCCCAAAGGACCACAGCTGGCCCAATCTACTGCAAAACAAACCTGTCAATCCTTTATATGTGATACCTGCAATGCCCACAGCAGAATCCTCTGTCCTCTCTGCAGCTTTTCGTCTCCTCTGGAACTTCCTGTACCGGTACTTGCGGAGATATGCCACCATACAGGCTACGAGAAAACTCACTGTGAAGGTGAAATAATCAAAGCTAACCATCATTATCACATCAGAGTCAGGATTGACACAGTCCCAAATGGATTTGTGAGTGTGATACTGACCAACTGGAAAGAGGAAGAGAACAATGATAAATATCCCAAAGCCAGCTTTGCTTCCATCAAAGTAATAAAGTTTGGTTGCATTAATGCACGGACAGAGCATTGATACGTTCACTTGTGTGGGTTGAGGACAAGGGTCACCTTAAGGAAAGAGATTTTTTTATGGTACTGTTTGATTTAAAAGACATTTTTATTAGTCTATGAATCAAATGCAAGTTGTATTTTTACCATCCTTCCAAAAGAATACATTGTTCTGTATTTCGGCATCCTCAGCACTGGTTACTGCAACAAGGACATCATGAAATGTTACATTGCGGATCTTCTGTATCTCCTCACCTGTGAACAAACTGGAAAACGCCCCAAACAGAAAGCATAAATCACATGATATGATATTGTCTCACACACACATATAACACCCTTCCTTCTACACTTATTTACCCATTTTGCCTGTTCTCAAACCAGAACCGATCACCGTTCCGAATGCGTTCAAACTGGTCCAGGATGATGGCTGAGAAAACTGGACCTAGACCATCAACAGACTCCACAAGCCCACCCGGGAAGAGCTCCAGTTTGGAAATATCTCCGTCATACAGTTTTGAAATATTGTGGAGCAACTGTTGGAGCAGTGAGACACGTTATTTACCAGAACACAAAGTCTGATCAGGACAATTAAGTTTTTGGTCAGTGGGGTTATTTCATTTGATAGAGTTTTACCTCCGGGTTGGTGCTGTTGAGTTCAGGATTTATGTCCTCAAACGTCTTTACAGGAGGTAGATCCAGAGCTTTTCTGATCTCCATGTAACTACGGAGGCCAAAGTCTCGCCCTCTCTGGATGGTCAGGGCAACCAGATCTGAGCGGGTGAACCTCAGAGGGCCGTACATGAAGTCTGTCCGGGTGGAAATCAGATCAGCTCTAAGAGGATTAATTAATAATCTATGTACACACTTATACAGAGACAACAAACAAGAAGGATCAAACACCTCTCAGATCTTCTACAACAACATTGTCTTCTCTCTCAGCGATCTGGGAAGCCATGCCCATGATGAGGTCGTCTACATCCTGGCTGGAGTGTGAGTTCAGATTCTGGTGACAGAAATATAAAGGTCTGACAAAAATTAACTTTCAAAAATCACAAGATGATTTTCATCAAAAAAGTGTAAGGCAGCCAAGAAATAGATTTGAGTTATTTCTAAAGTGGCTCAGAAAAAAAAAAATAAAAAAAATAATTCTCAGTTCCTTTCCAGGAATGAAATGAAATCCAGTGTTATCTCTGGCTGGGTGTGTGGTGTACCTGAAGTCTAGCCAATGTTTGCAGTAAAAGATATAGACTATTTAAATAAGCACTGCTTTCTTATTACAGCCACGTTCTACTGTGCAAACTTGTGATAATACTGCTGTTGGATCGATACACACCTGACGTTTCCAAAAACTGTTGCAAAGACGCACAGCTGGAGAAACACTCCCGTCTATGTTGACGACATCTCGAAAATGGCAGGTTCTGTTTCTATGGCAACAACAATTCAGCACAGAGTGTTTCATTTGTAGCTGGAAATATAGTTCACAATATTTTTGCTGACAAATGTCATTGGCATCAGCTTTGCTTATGAGGGGAGAAAAGAAACAATACCTCATGTAAACACCAGGTGGAGCCATAGTAATACCAAATCGCATGGCGGCAACCTGGAACTCAGGAGAGATTCCCGGATCAACAAACTTCTGATAACCTGCATACAAAAACAGACATGATATTGTAAACTGCAAGAGTTACAATTTTAAAAATCCGTCGAGGTTCTTCCACTTGCAAACACCGATGTATCATCTTCTGCCTGGTCAATGCGAGCATTAGACCCTTTAACTTTCTTCAGCTGTGGGTGCTTACTCAGCAGACGAGGGCACCTCAGAGTGAAGCTTTGCTGACAGAGCACATACTTGTCAAACACACAAAAGCTCACCTCACAGTGGCTTGTGGTCACCGGTGCATTACCTGCTGCTCTCCACTTGTACGCACATGTACTCTGCCTGATTCTCACCTGGGTAAGGAGGAAGCTTTTTATCTCCGAGATATCCCGGCAGCCATTCGTACACAGCAATATTCTGTCGAAAAAGTTCCGTCTTTTAGAAAAGGATTATCTTAATGAATGAATGAATTTATTTTTCCGGCACACAAATCAACAATAACAAAACTCATAACAAAACATCTCAACAACATACCGTGTGACCGAAAGGGTGAGGGCAGAAGCAAAGCTTATAAATACCTACCCCCTATACTATAAAAATAAAAATAAACTTTTGTACACACACGTAAGTATACGAATATGCATATATATACTTACACATACACATACACATACATGTACACACATATATACATATACATACATATATACACATACATGCACACATACGCACACACACACACACACACCAAAAAAAGTGCGAGCTTAATCAGAAGACTAAATTTTCAAAACACAATCAGACAAATAAGAATACACACAGAATAGCACACTTGCCCGAAAACAATAAAATGGCAAACCTAAGTCTTTAAACTATAACAGGTAATTTTATTATTCTTATAAAGCCTTTTAAAGCCAACTAAAGTACCAATTAATTTAATGTCGTCAGGACAATTATTCCAGATAGTAACACCTTTAAAGGAAACACAATGACTTTTGGCAGTTGTTCGTATCCTTAATTTCTCAAAAATCAATTTTCCTCTCAAATTATAACTTGAATCCCTTAATTTAAACAAGTCCTTAACATGTTGTGGCAAGAGTCTATTTTTAACTTTATACATGAATTGAATTGTAATCAACCA
>CABFOU010233317.1:0-10605 GCA_900660325.1 Opsanus beta
TGTGAACAACTGCTGACAAAAACCGGAGTTCCTGACAGCAAACACTCCCCCTCTCAATTACCATGGAGACACAGCAGCCACAAAAACGCCATCCAACTCTTACTTCATCCGTCTTTGTTGGTCTTCAGTTTCATCATCGTTGTTTTCAGAGATTTATCAGTGTTGCTCTCCTCGTTAACATTACGCTCCGGTTCAAATTGAAAAGGCTGAACAGATGACATATTTCTGGCTGAACAGTCATAACACATTACCGAAGCCGGCTGGCACAACCTGCTGACGTCAATAACCCAGAGTGCATTGCGATGTAAACAACAATGGCAACCTACGAGTTAAATTATATTTTTTAAAATGTATAAAAACAAAAGACATCTATAATTTTTTTTTTAATATCACAGTATTATAACTGATACCAACATTTATCTTTTAAGAACTACAAATCTTCATAGCCAGGGTTCCTTTTAAGACAGTAATTGAACTTAAGTTTTTCAGTAGAACTCACTCACTCACTCATCTTCAACCGCTTACTCCAATTAAGGGTCGCGGGGGGCTGGAGCCTATCCCAGCAGTCATAGGGCATAAGGCGGGTTACACCCTGGACAGGACGCCAGTCTGTCGCAGGGCTTAAGTAGAACTACCTTAAACATTTTTTTTTTTACTGTGCATTAACTTGGATTAACAGTGAAGGCATCATTCCAGCAAAGCTCAAACACCTTTCAGTTGTCTTTAGACCCCCTTTGTACAAATGTATGAAAATAACCTGAAAGCCAGTGTGAATGAAGGAGTTAACATTTTGACAGGTGAACAACATTTTCATATTTAGCTGATATAGTATGGATGTCATCGTCTGAGTGAGTATTAGCAGGAGTAATTACACTAAAGCATATAAAGCCCTTAAAAGTCATGTCAAAAGTGCGGAATGTCTTTCAAGGGAAACTTCAGAATTTTTCAATCTGGTGCCTATTTTTTTTTAGATGTTTGTGGGTTCACAAAGTGTTCCGGTATTTAGTTTGAATGTTAAAGCCATCATAGGCTAAACAGCTACACATTTTAATTGTTTGTAGTGCATTCACGCTCTAACGATTAGCCCGGTGTTTGCCGACGGACAGTGAAAAGTTGATTAACGCTGACCTGCACTGAGGTCCGCCAAACTCTGCCAGGAGCTAAGTCGATGTCAGTTTGGCAACGTTGATGTTCATTGTGGTCCCGAAAAAATTTTCAGCATGCTTAAAATCTTCAATGTTCATGCTAAAACGCCGGCAAGAGTTGTGGTCCGCTACCACTGCATCCCCTAATCTAGTGTGTCATTCATGCTCCATTCGGGGGCTTGACTGAACGCACCACCTCCTCTTGATCCCTTGGGCATGAAGAAATGTCGAGGAATATGGAAACCCCGTCTTGATGACGCACCAGTAGCAAGTGACGTAATTGCGTGTTACGTCACGTTTATATAGGCTATGTCACATGACGTCTCAAATGTTGAGTCGGCGATTATCTCTGCTAAGCTACACTACTGCTCCATGGAGTGCAATACCAATGTACCTGCCCTCCAATGGCAAAAGTTGAACTATGTCCTATCATGAGTCAGAGGACTGTTGCCAAACGTCGAGCTCTGCCAGTACAACGTCACCCTCTGTTGAGCTTTGTCAACCTGCATTGAAGACAAGATGTTTGAAGCCCTGGAGCGACCCTTCTCCACCGTTTCACAGAGATATTTGAGAATCTGCTATGTCGGCTAGTGTCAGCCACTTCATGCTATAGTTTTAATGGGCTCTTAGGGACAGCAACACCATCACAGTAAAACACTTCTTGTCACCACTGAATAGATTAAAATCTCTTTAGACATGCTGGGAAGCATTGAACAGACACGTGTGTATATTTATCTCAGTCAATATAAAAACATTTTAAAATGACTGATTATACAGGCAGCTACTTACCTTAGCCTTCTTCTCCCCTGGCTCGGCAGCTCTCCATGAAGTCCATACAGGCTGATTGTTGATGATTTATTCATGAAGTTGTGAAGTAAAGTCAAATAAATTTTCAATGTACAGATGAAGCACTTTAATTTGATATCTGTCCATGTTTATTTGAATGGAATATACTGATGAAGAGCTACAGGAGCACACTGTTACCTTCCTGCAACACTCACAAGGTTTCAGGGTAAATGATTACTTTTAGAATCATGTTACTAACAAAAACAAATTCAGACACAGAGGCAAAAGAATCTCCTGAAGGAAAAAAAAAAAAAGTATTTTATTTGGGATAAAGTGAGATATCAAATAAATTGTGAAGAATTAAATAATATGGCTGCGTAGAAAAACCGCTTGATGTTTATGGTCCTTTGAGGGTTTTTAATGGTGTTTAAATCTTTACCCTTATTTAATGTCAGATTTGTTCCAGATTACAAGCGATTTTGATTTCAGCTTGTTAGGGTAAAGACGCAGAACACCGGATCAATGTTAATAATAGCAGCGGCTTTAAAGACATGGTGTTTCTCCCAAGACAAGCATGAGAAAGCAAAAAGAACAAATCAAGAAACACATTAATGTCTGAACAGAAAATCATTCAGAAACATACATATCACTAACTTTGACATTTTGAGACTTTTATCAAATCATATGCTACATATAGCTACTAAAATGTATAAAATATAAATTTGTCCAGTTTGCATATTATACTTGAATTTTGCATGTGCTTTAAAGTGATGTGTAATTTCATATATGAACATATTATCATGTCACCTTATGTTAATAAATCTTCAGTTCTCAGGAAATGTTTTTATTTTTCTGTGCAGTTACACAGCTCCATGGCAGGTTGCTCTTTAAATCACTCCTCAGTATATATGGGTAGTAAAAATAAAAAATAAAAAAAATCAATGGAGACTTCAGCAAATTGAGTTTACTGCCCACAGTTGAAAATCTTCAAGTTCTGAATCTATTGTTTCGGCACAACTGTATCATGTTGTGAGATGTCACCATCAATGCAGAAGATGTCTAGAAGTTGAACCTTCGGTGAAAGTGATTGTACACACTACAAATAAAAAGAAAGTTCTGGAGGAAACATATGTTGGTACAAGTTAGTTTTCTTGCACTATATTTTGACATTATAGTGGTTGTTTCAACATTATAGTGGGTATAAATAATAGTTAAAATGCATTTTTGTCTTATATAGTGATTTATATACTTTTACATAAAATCATGGTGTTTTGTTTTTTTCTTTTCTCAAGCGTACATCACAATGCATGAGACTGACAAAGTGTTCCTGTTGAGTTTTTACAGAATAATATAACATTTTGTTTCTTTTTGTGGTTTGTATCAATGTCTGAGCTTCATCACTGAAATAAAAAAAATAAAATAAAAAAACCAAACAACAAAAAAAAAAAAACCCAACAACATTGGCCAACACTGAAAGAATATTGTTACAACGTAATGTACCAACATGTTCTCAGCAGGGTTACCAGAGGGTTTTATTTTTTTAAATTTAAGTCCCTACGTCACACAGTGTTCATTCTCACATACAATATGTATTTGAAACAAGTACTGTATAGCAATTTTTAGCTAAATGAGCTGACAGTTACGGAACTGATATGAAAAACATTTTACACCTCAAGTCATAATTATGATGTCGAAATTTTGATTTCCTACAGCCAGTTTCCCATTGCTGATTTGTGGCCCCGGTTGTCTTTCCATTTCCAAACTAGGAAATCAGGCCTGATTTATTATAATAGCAGTCCAGAAAAGGACGTGGCCCATGACACAAGCGATTGTGCACACAACCACTTGTGTACACAAGATGGAGCCAAATGCACACAAATACTCTGTGCACCTCACTGAGCTGTGCTAATCCGCCACTGCTCTCCAGTATATAGCCACTGCACACTGCTGCACACAATCACTGCCCACTCCAGTCAATGAAATCGCTTATCGCTCACTACAATCGCTATTGCATTTTAACTTTACCCTTTAATTGTAACCTAGCATCAAAATAACCGAACAGCCAAATCAACATTCAAGTGGCAATGGTTTATTTCAAGATATACAAACAAAATAAGAACCATCATCATCATCATCATCATCTGGCAGTCGTGGCCCGAGAGACGGTGCACAACTGAACACCAGCAATCACAGTCACCCATGGGTACTCCCAGATCCTCTACACAGACGTCGGTGTCCCAGTTGACCAGGTCTGGGAATGTCAGTTTCCTGTTCTTTGATGGTTTCTGCAGTAGGAGGTCAGAAACTGGCTCGTCTCTTGCTCGGTAGCACACACACACACACACACACACATTCATCTTCAACCGCCTATCCAAAATCGGGTCACGGGGGCTGGAGCCTTGGGTGTAAGTCATAGGGTGTCAGGTAGGGTACACCTTGGACAGGACGCCAGTCTGTCGCAGGGCCGCATATAGACAAACAAACACATTCACACCCGCACGCACACCTACGGACAATCTGAAGTTTCCAGTTCGCCTAACATGCATGTCTTTGGATGTGGGAGGAAGCCGGAGAGCTCGGACAGAACCCGCACAAACACGGGGAGAACATGCAAACTCCACACAGAAAGGCCACAGGTGGGAATCGATCCCATGACCTTGTCGCTGTGAGGCAACAGTGCTAACCACCAAGCCACCGTGCTGCCTGCTCGGTAGCAGTGACCAGGGAATTGTGCCCGACGTTGAAGTAGACGCTCACTTAGTGGTGGAATGTCTCCATATATTTGCTTGAGTGTGGGATTTGAGGACCATGATAGGCTCTGTATCTTTCTGAAGAGATTTGTATAGCCATTGTCTCCGTGCTTGCGTAGTCATGCATTAAGCATTCAGGATTTTGAGCCATACATCAAAATGGGTTCTATGACTGTCTTGAATAGATCAATTTTAAGGTCGTTCGGAAGATTTGATCACCAGATTGTGTCCATCTTATTGCATGCTGCCCAAGCCTGAGCCTTGCGGGCCATAAAATCCTTCCCAGAATCCATGATCCATATATCCAGGTATTTTAAATCATCAACATGCTTGATTGGGGCACCAGATTTGACAGACATGTGGGAGCTAATGGTAGTAGAGAGAAATGCTCTCTTGGTGAAGTTACAGTGCAGCCCAACATGTGCTGCCTCATCTTCAAAGACATGTAGTAGAGCCTCAGCGTCGGTAACAGAGCTCGATGGAATAGCAATGTCATCGGCATAATCGAGATCTGTAATATATGTTGCTGTGTGTCAACGGCTCGTTCTAGGTTTAATGAGTAACCCTCTGTTGTTGTTAGCATCCAGGGAGATGCAGAGAAAGTTATGCAGTACTGTTATGAAGAGGAAGGGAGCAAGTGTGTCTCCTTGCAGGACATCACAGATGACTTCTGATACATTGGTTTCACCATCTGTGGCGGCAACTCTTGCCATGTTGTTGGAGTAAAAAAGTCTGATGGCCTTGAATATCTTATCAGGAATTCCATAAAGGGCAAGGATTTCAAACATGACTTCACAGTCGATCAAGTCAAAGGCCTTTTTTAAAGTCGACAAAGACCACAGTAAGCTCCCTGTTTGCATTTCTCATCGCCTCAGTAATTCTCAGACACAACATCTGAGAGAGGGTAGGTCATCCCCTGCAGAAGCCATTTTGGTTTCTACAGAGTAGTGGGTCTAGAACAGGGACAAACCTGTTGAGAATCATCTTGTTGTACACTTTAACTGCTATAGCAGATAGTGGAATTCCACGGTAGTTTTTGTGAAGTATCAGGTTTCCTTTCTTTGGGATCAGGATAATGTTGGAAGTAACCCAGAGCGGCGCAGCTTTGTGTGCAGTAAGTATGTTGTTGCAGATCTCGAGGAGAACGGGATGGAAGTTAGGGTCTTTCCAGATAATGGGTTGAATGTTGTCATGGCCAGGGTATTTCTTGTTAACTAATCCTGTTGTTACAGCCTTCAGTTCACTGATTGTGAAAGGAGATGAGTTGATATTAACTTTGTCAGCAATTTGGATCTTTGGAAGGTCAGGCATAATGGCGGACAACTCTCCAAGGAGTTGCTGAAAGTGTATTAGCTAGCCTTCTTGTCACTTCTTTGGTGTACTTTCTTTAATCCTTTAATGGTAACTGAGGGTTTAGTGTTCCTGCCAGATATATGTTTGTTTTCTGTGCAGCAGTATGTTGATGGGACTGATGAAGATGTTTAATGTTGTTGATCTTCCCTTGGATGTAGTCAGCTGGGGCCCTGTCATAGGCATCTTGTAAGATCTTACGGGCTTTCCTGATGGCAGCACTATTCCTGGCAGAATGAACCAACACATCTATAAAATTACAGTACAAGATACACAATAGTCCCTATCTGCATGAATTACACCCAGTTATTCACTTTTGTGGCTCACGATTCATCCTGACATCACAAATTTTTTGAACATGTTCAAAACCTTCCCTACTGGTACTATTACCCATGTTTTCAAATAAAATAAATAAAAATTAAAAACCCACAAAAGCGCAATTGTTTTTTTTTTTACTTTTTATAATTATGGTTTAGAATGCAGAGATTTCAACATATGACAGTTTTGACTAAGAAACATGAAACTATCATTAGAAATTTCTCATTTTGCATTTTATCTCATAATTAAAAAGTATTTTTAAAAATTTAACTCTCGAGATAAAAACATTAAATTTTATCATTCAATTAAGAAATAATGAACAGAGAAGTCAGACTTTTGGCTTTTTATCACATAGTTGTGACTTAGACAGTAAAACGTGTGAACATTTATGATGGAGGTATTCAATTTGGATTGAACATCTCTTACTTATGGCTGAGAGTGTCAAAAAAATATATCAAAATGATGACTTATGAAGAAATTTAGACTTTTTAAAATCTCAAATGAAAATGAAAATCTAATTTAATATTTTGTAATATCGTAATTGTGGCTCAGAAAGTTGATACTTTTGAGTTAGAATATCATATATAATAATATAATTTTGACTTTGTATCTTATAATTGTCACTAAAAAAATCTAAATGTATTAATTTTAATCTCACAATTATTTAGGAAGTTAAAAGTTCAATTTAGTATAATTATGTATTAAAAAAGTTTTTTAAAAATTATATTGTCATTCCATAGCTGTCAGCTTATCATTATTATTATTATTATTATTATTATTATTATTATTTCCCACAGTGGAAACTGCCTTCCCGAGAAATGAGATTAGACATGGGTACATGAGATAAATTCCTGAGGTAGTGCTGCTATAATTGACCGCACATGACATAGTTTCTGCACTAGTGGTATGTTCCTTTTCTCTTGTAGAAGCACACTGTTATCCTTTTTAATATTCCACTCATTGTCTGAAATCTTGACGTTATTAGGCTAGCATGGAATAGCTACCGCCAATAATGTCAAATTCTCTATTGTCACTGCACACCAAATTACAGTGATAAGGGAAGCAGAACTCGGAATAGGAAGGAGAGGGGAAAGTGTGCCACATTTCAGTGGGAATTAAGTGGCCCAGGACTGTGGAGAGATTAACTGTCTCACTCGGCAGTCAGGCAGACAGTTCCTGGGTGTTCCTCTGCTTTCAATTTGTCATTCAAAATGCAAGACGCTTCCCTTACGCTTGTTGCATTTCCATAAATTTCCAATTCATTTGCGCAGGCTGATTTTGATGGAAGTGCTAAGACAGTGGCACTTTAACCAGTCATTATTTATTTGTTGTCGCTGATATAAAAGGTCGGACTGGCGGGTAATTAGGCTGAATCAACACCTTGTCATGCTATTAGCGTGGAGAATTATTGATTTACAGTAGATAAGAATCTTTAAGAGAGACACAAAAGGCAGCAGAGCTTTCTTGTGTTGTGACATCTTCTGTCATCTTTCTATGCAGCTGCCCATCTATTGTAATACAAACAACAGTGGCCTTAGTAACTATGAAAGGCCTGCTTTTCATACGGTTGCCTCAACAAGCCCAGACATGCCCCAATGTGCTGACATTCTTCTCAAAACTATTATATGAGAGCAACTGCAAATTATGTTAACACATACTAACAAAGACCAGATTAGGAGGTTCACTAGTCCTCACCTGTAGCTATCACAATCCAAAATTACAGAGCTGAATATGCAGCAGTTTTTAAAGAGTTGATTACAGAAATTTTGCTGACCCACTCAAAGAACCTTCAGCTGGGTTTCCATTAACCCCCAAATTGAGCAATATGAAGTAGGAAATTGAAAATACACTGAATTGAAACATCTATTTAAAAAAAACAACAACAAAAAACTCTCAAATATTACAAAAAATGTTTTTAGGTTTGTAGGAGGTAACTTTTGAAGAAGTCATATTTTGCAAAACTGGAATGGAAACTCTTTTCCTGCTATTATAGGTCACACGATGTACAGAAAGTGTCACATGACTTTCTAAAATACATAGTGCAGTATGTGTGGGTGGAGTAAGAGATGGAGAGCTTACCCATCCATTGCCGTAACAATTGGGATTACAGTTCTCACAAGAGCCTTTCTGGGATGACAGTTATTCTGCTGCCACATTTCTACTTAACTATCTAATGTCCTATGCCTTTGCTGGTGAAATGGTTGTGTTCATAAATTAGTATCAGTTTGATGGATGTTGTTTTGCTTCTACCCAAATTTGAAAGACATGCATTACGTTGTCAATGCATTTTAATTTCATTCAATTCCATTCATTCATCAGTTTAAAATCATAGCGTGCTGTAAATCACCTCAAAGTGTGGCCATGACTGTACCCACCCATCAAAAAACAAATTTAATTCTTAGAAAATAAATTTACAAGTTGCGAAACACATTTACCAAAGTGAAAACAAGAAAAAAATTACATCTTTGAAAACATTTTTACAAGTTGTGTAACATTTAAAAAAGTAAAAACTAAATTATCGTGTAAATTTGGCTTGCACTTCCCAGCCACTGGACTACACACACCGTGTGCACATTTAAATGTTTGTAGATCATGTCATGCTGTTGACTTCTTCACAGTATGACCTGCAGTGTACACTGAGAAAGTATGCAGTGAGTGTGAAGTGACGGGGATGAGGATTTGAAAATGAGACCATGGTACTCTTGTTCCAAGACAATGAATTGCTCTCCCTGGGTCAGGGTGAGTTCCTGTTGTCTTTTTCAACACAAACTGATTGACAAGCAGGTTGAGGCTGCTTTGGATTGTTGGTGATGTGGGAGGTGAACCTGAATGAAAACACTCAATTTTCCACTCCGTTTATGTGATTGATTTGTAGTCATGAATTTTGTCAAGCGAATGAAAGATTGGAATCACAAATATGATCAGGTGAAATTATTTTCCTTCATGGCGTTCTGGGATGGTAGGGGCAACATGAGGAGTCAATTACAGGAACTCAGAGTAGAGCCACTGATCCTTCTCTTTAAGGAGCCGTTCGATGTGCTTCAGGTGTTTGATGCCTCCTTTGGAATGTTCAACTGGTAGGATACATCCCAGTCTTACGTTTTTTTTTCTCGTGATACCGTCACAAAATGTATTACGTTTTCGCGATGCGGTCACCCTTCACTCACTAATTTTAGCCCTAAAGCTAACCCCAACACCACCACCCCCCTCCTGTGTCACCCCAAATTTCATGATACCATCACAAAAATCTACTCAATTTCATGATGGTATCATGAACTAATAGATTAAATACCTTTTCATGAAGCCATCACGAGCTTGGCATGAGATCAGGTTGAGGATTTTAGACTGAAAACATACATAAGTGGGAGTAATGTTGGAGGAGGAGATGGAAGATATGGCTAGATAGGATGCCTGAGAAAGTATACTTACCCTGTTGCCGGACCTGGACAAGTAACAGAAAATGGATGGATTGATAGTAGCTCCTTGACAAAAACAAAAAAAAAACAAAACAAAAAACAAAATAAAACCTACATAGCACATGATGCATAAATGCATCATGTGCATAAATGTTTATGCCATTTGAAATACAAAAAGTAAAAATTAAAAAAATTATCTTCTTTAAACCCAAACTGAAAGCAAATCTCCACAACTTGATATAAATTAATTAAAAATATAAAAGCCAAGATGATGGGTCGCATAAGTAATGCAATGCTTTGGTATAATACCTGTAAATAGTCAGTTTTATTGCCAGTTTTCTTCAGACAGGGGGATGGATACATGAACATTTCCGAGGAGGATTTTCTTCAAAAGAAGACCTGAAAGTTCAGCTACAATTTGCCAGAAGGTACATCTGAGATGCAATCCTAGATTTGATGTTTTAGTGAAAGAAAATCCTCCTCTATGCCACTTCATCATGAAACTGTATAACTGGGGATACAAAATGCAAAACATGCACGATTCTCCAATCACAGCCACAGAAGCCTAGAACTTCTTCTGGGTTGTCTGGGTGTCTTGGTGGCTTTCCTCACTCTTCTCCTTCTTGCACAGTCACTCAGTTTTTGAGAACTATCTACTCCACACAGATTTACCATAGAGTGCCATAATGTTTGTATTTCTTCATCACTGATGTAAATAAAGTCCAAGACACATTCAGTTCATGTATCCACCTCTGAAGAAGACTGGATGTAAAAGTGATGGTTTATATATATATATATGTGTTATACTAAAGGGGGCACTTACACTGCCGTCAAAACTTA
>CABFOU010233324.1:0-12033 GCA_900660325.1 Opsanus beta
TATATATATATATATATATTTTTTTTTTTTTTTTTTTATTTGATGATGATGATGATGATGATGATGATGATATAGATAGGATGAGTCCAAAGTGAAACTTGTACCCAAACCTACATGGAATAGAAATGAAAGGCAAACTACCAAGCAGCTTGTTGGGGGTCTTTAATCATTGCTTTTTTCTACAGTGATCATATAAAATTATTTGTTTTCCTTCAAAAACAGAACATCTACTGCATTACTGTATATCTGAAATGTAATCTTTCACCATAAATTCATTCAACTATATATCTGACTTTCTGAGGCGACCGCTTCATATAAGTTGGACTGTTGTGAATTCCTTTATTCTCCTTATTGTTGATTCTTTCTTCCATCTCAATCTCTCCTCCATCTTCTGGTTTCCCCTTCATTCTCAGTGGCCAGAGAAGTCCACCATCCTGTTGAGTGGATGTGTTCACTGCCTGACAACAGTGGCCACCCCCCTTGTCTTTAGTCAGAAAGTAAAGCAGGGCGTTGAGCCACGCGTTGAATGACGCCAGAGGCCGAGTGATCTTGTAGCACATAGAGAACATAGTCATTGTGTGACAGGGGACACCTTTAGTCACTTTAAGCAGGAGAAAGATGGTTCTCGTCACATGGAAGGGGAAGAAGCAGAGTGCAAACAGGAGTGTGATGGTGATGATGGTCTTGATAGATTTACGTCTGCGATGGGCGTATGGGGACTGGGCCCCAAGGAAAATGGAAATACCTTCATCTCTTCCCACAGCCCTTAATAGTCCATTGCTTCCTCTTCTTCCTCTTCCAACAATTCCAGCATTACTTCTCTCTCCACGTGTGATTTCTTCATTCTCTCCTTGTCGTTGGCCTCTGTTGGGTAAAGGTTCAGAGTGCAGTGTCCTAAATATGGTCAGAACCACGTGAGAGTAACACCAAGCAATTATTGAAAATGGCAGAAAAAAGCCCACCAAATGGAGTATGATTCCATACGGCACATAATCCGAAAACTCCTTATCTATGGCATCATCCCAACAGTTCTGGTACTCCTCAATGACAAGTCCCCAGTTACCGTTGCTGGGATTAGCATTCATCAGCGACAGCTCATGGATGGGTTTGCTAGTATTGCTTCCGTTGCCCCATATCCTTGTTAATCGTGTCACATGACCAGTCTGTGCAAATCGGAAGATAGGGCAAGTTAGAGCAAAGACTACCATCCAAACCAGGACACATGTGCACTTAACCGCCTTCTTGGTCTCCAGTGTAATTATTTTCATTGGGTGGCAGATACCAAGGTACCTGTGGACAGAAATGCACGTGAGGAAGAAGATGGAACAGTACAGGTTGAAGTAGAAGAGAAAACGGACCAGTCGGCACATGAAGTCCCCAAAGACCCAGCGGTCACGCATTATGTAGCTAGCAACAAGAAATGGCAGAGACAGGCCGTACATGAAGTCTGTGGAGGCCAGGTTGACCATGTAGATCAGCGAAGCATTCCAGCGCTTCGTCTGACGAAAAGAACGGTAGAGGACAATGGAGTTGAGGGAAATGCTGAAGATGAATGTGAATGAGTAACAGATGGGGAGGAATATGTACTTATAGGACTCATCTATGCTGCAAGATGAAGGTGAAGGCCTGGTGGAGAGCAAAGGGGGAGGTGTGGTGGAGTTGAGGAAGTCATGTAGGATGGAGTTACTTATGTTGGGAGCAGCTCCAGCTCTGGAGGCCATGATAAGCAATTATGTAATATTCATGTAAAAAACGTTGAATGTGGCTTGTATGTTTGGGAATCTGTCAAACTTCCTTCTTGTCATCCTTCAGTTCTGTGATTTGTAATGATTATTTTGTTGTATCCACTTTAGATGGTCAGGTCCATTCATGGGTGTTCACCTGGAGTGGAAAAACAGACAAATTAGTCATCTATTCATTTGATTTTTAGCCCATTCACATTCATCTTACTCTTATTTGATCATATTTATGTCCGGCAATATTAATTAAAGATGATGTCAGCCTAAAGTAGGAAGTTGTATTACGTCCAGTTTTTGACTGCAACCTAATTAACCTCTAAAGTGCTAAGAGACATCAATTGTACCTGCAGGTATAGTACAGTATCATCAGCATAACATTCATTCATTTTCTATACCTGCTTACTCCAATCAAGACTCATGGGGATGTTGGCTTTATTTCCTGCTAGCTCAGGAAGTAGAATATTATATGTAAAAGGAATATGTAATCAGAACAGGAAAGGCCTGGGAGCTGCCACGCGTTGCCACATCAAACACACTATGGAACCGATCTGGGGCCTGAATAGCAACCACCCAAACAGATAATTGGTACATTCCCACCTCCCGAAAGTAGTCAGGAAACACAAGGGCATCTTCTTGGCATTCTTCAGTGTCTGGGGTTCTCAACACTGAGTTACTCACATCCTGGATCATGCCAAAAGAAGCACATCACATGGCCACAATGTCGTAGCTGATGTTCCCTCAAAGCAAGTTTGTACACCTCATCTATGTTTCCTAAAGAAACCATTTGACCTTGTTGTCACCTTAGGTCACTGGATCATCTGCAAGTCTCATAATGATATTGTAAGGCAGAAAGCAACAGAACCCTAAAGACCTGGACAGATTTCCCCCATGATTTTCTGCACATGAACAAACAGATCTCTCTCCACTCAGCTGTCAAGTGAACCAGTGAAAGTTACTAGTGATGAAGGTGAACTACCTGTAGGGGGCAATGTCCCCACACTAGACCTTTACAAACTGCAAGAGTTGCCTTCTCTGAAGACACTTTAGCAGGTTAGCAACTGGTTCACTTACTTGCACTGTTGTTTGTAAGGTTAGTTGTGCCTATTTAAATACAAGTACATCCATTGTACTGTTAGACAATAAGAAAAGCATCAAACTATTATTAGAACACTGTTTACAGGTTAGCAACTGGTTGACTTACTTACACTGTTGTTTGTATGGTTAGTTTGTGCCTATCTAAATAAAAGTATATCCATTCTACTGTTAGACAATTTAAAAAGCATCATTATTAGAACAGTGCTTACAGTCCACAGACATTTCTTTTTGATAGTATTAAAAGATATTTGGGTTTGAGGTCAAATTGTGTTATCAAAAGACAATTTAGAATGTCAGATTTTATTTCCTGGTATTTGCATCGTTATCAACACGTAACATAGGAATGAGGAATCACAAAATTATTGTATTGAGACATAAATGAATTTTCTTCTCATGCCACATTATTAAAAGAAGGAAACAAACTTTTGTACATTAAATTTGGCAAATATCTCCTGTCAGAAAGGAAATGCCATACAATTGTTAATGCTCTTCTTGTCATGTTTGAACAGCTTCATGAAGGTCATTTGCTGTAAATCAGATCTATTAGATTCATCTCACCTCATCTCCAACCGCTTATCCGGAACCGGGTCATGGGCTATTAGATTCATACTTCACAAAAACAGACACAAATGGCACTGACTGTACCCTATAAATTTGAAATTCAGAATTTGATATGGATGTACATTCCTGAACAGCCCAGCAGCAGGTACCAATGTTCAGCAGGTGGCAGCACCGAGTGTATGTCCTTCTTTATCACGCAGACTCTAGAAATAACCCAAACGCAGGTGTTTCAAAGGTTTTGCAATGTTTTGGAACAGTGTTTCAAGATTGCCATGATTATTTGCAGTAACAAAAGTTTCTCCCATTCACTTTTTCAAGTCAATGTTTAATTACAATTTTAGTTTCCCCATTCCATTGTATATTTCATTCCATTTTTGTCCACGTAGTGAGCATCCTGTTTCTTCCCCACGTTTGCCAGTTTAAATTATTAGCTCGTGTAAAGGCGAGTGCCATTCCAGCAGGTGGCTGACACCTTTGCCCAAGACCTCTTTGCCCAAACTTCCAACAAGAAGTCAGTCATTTTATACTGCCTCTGAGAAATGGGGCTCTCAGAAGGATTCTGATGTCAACCAATGTATCGGTGATTCCACACATTCTATGTGGAACGAAAGTCCAGGTCTTTAGGGTTCTGGTGCTTTCTGCCTTACAATATTGTTATGAGACTTGCAGAGGATCCAGTGACCTAAGGTGAGGACTAGGAGGTCTTAACTCAAAGATGTTTAGTAAGGATTCAGTTCAATAATAACACAATGCCTTCAAGTGTACTGATCAGGGGGAGGGGACTTGGCAGAGGGGTTGTTGTTGCATTATTGTTTTGAAATTCTCCACACGTTCTCTATTGGGGACAGGTCAGGACTGCAGGCAGGCCAGTCCAGTATCCGTCTCCTCTTCTTATGTAGCCATGCCTTTATAATGTGTGCAGAATATGGTTTATGTTGTCTTGTTGAAAAATGCATGGACGTCCCTGGAAAAGTCTTGAAGGAAGGATCTGTTGCTCTAAAATCTCAATGTGCATTTCTGCATTAATGCTGCCATCACAGAAGTGTAAATTGCCTTTGCCAAGGGCACTGACACAACCCCATATCATGACAGATCCTGGCTTTTGGACTTATTGTTGATAACCGTCTGGATGGTCCTTTTAATCATTGGTCCAGAGCACACAGCATCCATGTCTTCCAAAAAAAGATCGGGAATACTGATGTGTCTGGCCACAATACACATTTCCACTTGTGTGATGGCCCAACCCAGGTGCCTCTGAGCCCAGAGAAGTCAATGCCATTTTTGGACATCATGAATGTAACTCCATATTGTAGTGCTTAACAGAGGTTTCCCAAAGTAATCCCTTGCCTATTATTAGGTTATATCAGCTATTGATGAATGACCGTTCCTGATGCGAACTGTTCCTGATGCGAATCTCTGAGCGATCAGAGATCATGGGTGTTCAATTTCGGCTTGCACCCTTGCCCTTTACACACTGAAATTCATCTAAAATCCTTGAAGCATTTATTAATAGTACTACACACTGTAGAGAGAGAAATATTTCCACTGCTTGTTCTTTTGGCCATTACCCAAAGTTCATGACCATAGCTGAGGATATGAGCATAAACTGAATGGTAAATTGAGAGTCTCACCTTCTGGCTCAGCTCTTTCTTCACCACAAGAGTCCAGTACAGCGCCCGTAAAACATCAGACGCAGCCCCAATCTGTCTATCAAGCTCACTCTCCAACTTAACCCCACTCGTGAACAAGACCCCAAGGAGATAATTAAACTCCTCCACATGGGCAGTAACATTCCCTTAACCCAGAGGGGACAATCTACCCTTTTATGATACAGGTCACATATTTGGAGGTGCATCATCCCAGTCATGTCACACTCGGTTTCAAACCTGCACACTGGAGGTCACAGTCTGATGAACTACAACGGAACCACATCATCAGTAAAAAGCAGAGATGTAGTTCTCAAATCACCAAACAGGACACCCTCCAGTCCCTGATTGCACCTTGAAATCCTGACTGTGAATATCACAAATAGAACTGGTGAAAACGGGGAGCCCCTGGTGGAGTCCAGTACCTGGGCTTACACTCAGGGACAGGGTGAGAAGCTTGAATATCTGGGAGGGATTCAGAGTAAAGCTACTGCTTCTTTTCATTGAAAGGAGCCATTTGAGGTGGTTTGGCTATCTGGTGATGATGCCCTAGGGAGGTCTTCCAGGCATGTCCAACTGGGAGGAGGCCGAGGATAGGGAAGTGTGGGCTGAACTACTTGGTCTACTGCCTCCGTGACCCAGACCTGGATAAGGAGCAGAAAATAAATGAGGGAGTAATATGCAAACCCCTTCCTCATTACTAGCCCTAAATTGCCCCCGTCCCAACTTTTTTGGAATGTGTTTCAGGCCTGAAATGAAGGAATGGATGCATATTAACAAATGAAATGAATTGACCACACAAAACATGAATGCTCTCATGCTCCCTGTACTCAAATAGAAGTCAAAGTAAGAATGGGGTAATTTTTTATTTTTTTTATTTCCATTTGCCATTCCGTCCCAACTTTTTCTGATTTGTAGTTGTTGGAGAGTAGGTCAATGATAGCGTTTGTAGTTGTGTACTAGCTAAGACTTCCAAGTCATTGGTGTGACATCATTTGCAACAAAACGTCTCTGGGTTGGGTTAAGGTTGCGATTTGGTTGACCCACCCCCAAAGTTAAGTCTGAGCACATGCACTGGTGTTGCATCCAATCAGGAGAATGGGTGTCAGCTTGGCTAATAGCTTAGCTTAGCTGTCAAAAGTTGAAAGTTTCCACAACGGCTCTGCTTTATTTAACGAAAAAATGAACACCAGGCAGTGGCTAAGTTAAATACAGGTCCATATGTGGATGAGACTATTATTAGTGTACCTCTTCTAGTTCATGCACCTGATCTGTATACAGAGTCAGAGTCGTTAAGCACCTCCAGTGGCCACTTGTGGTATTACATTCCATGACAAAACAGGAAAGCTAGTTAGTAAAGTGAACAGTGTCCCTGCATCCACTACGGGTCTCGGATGGCCACCATCCTGGCAGATAAACAATCCGTCTCTACCTTTCAAAGGTAACCACAGCCTTTTGAAGCATGGAAGTCCTCTTGGCCTTTTCCAACCACTGGGTTCTCATACACACCACATGGTTTAGGTGACGCTCCCTCATAATCCAAGTGATACTTCTCATCTGAGTCTCCTTATGTAAGCGCTTGTTTGACACCAACTCATTCTAGTAGTACTTGCCACCCACCCAGCGATACTGGCCTAGATGCACACCTTTCCTGAGATACTTAAACACCTTCTCTTGGAGACGAATCTCACTTTCAACTGCATTTTATACACCCAACATACCATAGAAGAGGAAGTAAGTCTTCTCTAGGCCCTAAGACCTAAGACCAGTAGATGCTACTGCTTATCCACAGATCCCACTGAAGAAAACATTTTACATTTTCTTTCTTGCCCGAGACTCAAGGGAGGATGGAAAAAAGTGGTACTTCCCCATTGCGTCACCCTTCTCAGCCCACTTCTGGGCATCTGTCCACAGTCTCCTGAGGCGTATTTGACCTCCTGTTGTCTGCTGCTGATGCTTGGTGGTTGTTTGCCTTCCCCTGTGCAGGATTATGCTGCTGATTCAGACTCTTCTCACTCCATTTACCTCAGCAATAAGTAACCACGCTGCCCCGATGTGGCTCTGTATGCTGGACTTGGGTTGACTCCACTGACTAAACACCGGCTCAGCACCATCTTCACAGTTCAGCACAAGTGTACTTGAATGATGTACTTTTAGTATATGCCATTTCCGCTGACTCATTTCGCCGTTATACTCTTCATGCTGTCATCGCTTTTATCTTAATATGTAAACACTGAAGTCATTTCGGACCCGCGGGCTCTGTTTCACCTCATTAGTCTTTTCTGATAGATATTTAGGAGTCATCATTGTGTGTTGCCGTGTTTCAGCTAAACAACGCGCGCTCCTCGGCTGAAATCGTGACATCAGCCCTCCGTATTGGGATCAACACGCAGGTGCAAATGTGTGTGTTTAAGTGTTAAGTGAGCCGTCGCAGGTCATCCTGCCACTTCACATCCAAAGAGGCTTCAAGTAAATATGGGTGGGCAATGTGTTAACCAGAAACATGACCTATTAACTGTACAGTGCAAAACAGAGGGGTACTCAGCGGAGCGTGTACTTCCACCGAGGCACAATATGCCCTTCAAACAGCTTCCAAATGTTTGACTTCTGAACTGATAACCTACCCATTACCTACTACCTGACCTTAGCCTTTTGTCACTGGATTGATTCAGTTTTCCAGATCCACTTGAATATTAAAATTGTGTTATTTTCATACCCACGTATGAACAAAATAACTTGAAGAGTTCTGGTCTAATTTGGACCACATTTGGTGGAATTGTTAGAGTAACTGTTCTTTGTGGCTTCAAACACCAGCCATCTTTCTCACAAAACTGACACTCTAGTAGGTCAAGCCAAAGGGGATCCCCTACTAGCCAAGTTCGTAGGAACATACTTCAATCTGGATTTTGCCTTGTGCATCAAATGCCAAGGACAAAGAGATCTGATTTTGAGAAAGTTTGTTAAAAGTCAAGATTCCAAACCAGTGTCAAAATTTGAGCCCAGTAGGGGCCCAAATGTATGTAGGGAACATTTAGAATGGCTATTTTACCAAATTGGTTAAGTATAGAACTATGGCTACTATTAAGTCATATCACCTTTTGATTTGCTACATGACCTTTGACTTTGGGTAACCTTGAAAGGTCAAACCAAAGGTCATAACTGTTCAGAGCCTATGTCCTTATTATAAATGGCCTTACGTGTGTGGCCCTGTGTGTCCGGCGTGTTGGCTTTCTGTGTGCGTAAGCCGCCACCTCATTTAACAGAAAAATAGAGAACCACATATGTAAGATCTATCTATGGTATAGATATTTGTAATAAAATGCTCACACATGGACAGGCTCATAAAATGCTCACAGAGGAGCCATTCGCTCATGCAGGGAAGGGTACTCAGATTTCAACACCCACGTCTTATTTATGATTCCCGACACCACAATAATACCAGTGATACCACGTTATATGGTTGGTGCTGTAAATTTATTTATAGTCGATAAACACCACATTATTACGCTGATTGCAACGGTGTCCTTACATTTTTTTTTTTATATGAAAAACTCTTCAAACTTGGTTACAACTCCTCACCTGGGCAAAGATGGGTACCAGTGTTAGTGGGCTAAACATGGTAGAAGGGTTGTGAGGTAGTCAAGGGTAAACTGGTTCAATTTTGAACAAATTTGGCCAAAGCCACACAGAACCAACCATATAGCGTGGTATCACGGGTATTATTATGGTGTCGGGAATCATAAATAAGACGTGAGTGTTGAAATCTGAAATCTGTCTCTCTCTCTCTTTTTCTTTAAATTGAGGTACATACAAAAAAGGGGTGAAAATGGCATATCTCGAAACACTAAAATTTTAATTGGTTCTTCCATGGCGAATAAACGACAGCTAATCTGTCAGGAAAAACAAGATTTGGATAATCCTGGTGAAAATCAAACAATACACAATGATTCTGCCCCAAAGCTGGAGTAAGAGCTAATGAAATATTAGCAGTCATCCATAAATGCAGTCATTTCCAATGTCAGGCAGCCTAATAACCATGCGAATAAAACAATGGCAATAAAATTTATTTCTTTAAAAAACATTTTTAGTTCTAATATAAAGACACTGAAGATTGACCTTCGAGGAAAAGCCCACAAAATACATATAGGAACAATTTTAGAAGAATTTTTTTTTTTTTTTCATTGGAAGGCACAACTCTTTGTTGGTTTCTTATGCTTATTGTGCGTTATCATGATCTCCGCAAACAAGGTTACATCATCAACAGAATTTGTTTGTTTCTATGAATACTCAGAAATATTTGGACAAGATTTTGACATAAATGTGGATCCAGGGTCATTCTTGTTATAGCCTTGTCCTCTATGATAACTTTCTATGCATCAGTTTTAGTTAGATAGCATATGAATACCTAATCTGATTATGCTCAATGTGATTTTTGTCAGAAGTCAAGGTGAAATTCCTATCCCCATGCTAATATTATATAGGATAAAGTTACGGAAATAAGTTAAAATACTTTTTTGTTCTTAGGGAACTTGACTATTGAAAACCTCGTGTAACATTTGTTGTACTCGAGATGAGAATTGAGAACCAGTTCTGTGTCGGCCTACATTTTTCCATACACCAAACTGAAACTGCAACATCAACAAAGGGTTTCTAGGCTTTCGGACTATGGATTGTATTGGTAGCCGAGCAGGAAAAGGATGTTCCAGGCTACAAGAACTTCACAATACATGGCACCTGGACATTTTCTGTACAGTGTTTTGGTCAGAACTCCACAATGGAACCTGTGTGCCCTGATACTGGGCTGGTGAGACTTGTATTATATGAAGCATCCCGACACATTCTAAACAGTTCATTCCCGACCTGACCTGTTGGGTCATCCCGTATGACATCACCGGCTTTATGGTGGATCTGGTTGGGGCGATCTGGACCTGTGTAGGGGTCTGCACTCCAGTGAATCCTGTTTTAGTTTGACTTGCATGTAGGTTTGAACTACAGTTAAATTTTTCTTTGCCTGTCCATGTGAAGGTGAGTCAGATTATCTAGCAAGAATCTTTGTCAAACCAGAAGTCTATGATCAATAAATGTCATTCAGTTTAGTTTTATAATCTTAATGTGGTAATCTGCTGCTGCAAGAATAAATCATATCTGACAAATAGAATCATTATTGCTGAAAATCGGATTAAAACAACTTTATAAAACTGGATTTAAACTTTTTAAGTAATTGCAATCACTTTTTACCAAATTAAATTTGAGTTTTGAACATTATGCCACAAAATCATGATCATCGGTTAATTACAAACCAAACTGTGGGCAGAACTTTGAAATATGAAGTCTAATTTATGAGCCTTGGTCCTGAAATCTTGAGGTTTGTGTAAATGGAAATCGACCTGGAACTCATAAATACCTGCATCACTGTGGTTAAAGAGCTTACCTGTGCCGGCAAAGCCTTTTGCTCCATATGGCCCCAGCTGGATCGGATCCACATCACAACAAACAACAAAAACAGAAAAAAAACAACTTTTTTTCCTTTTTTTAAAGCATTCACGCACTCGGTGATGTAAATCAGTGACAGTGACTTTGACAGTTTGACCACTCCAGCTTTCACCTTTTCCTGCGGCTCCTTGGAGCCGTCCAACCAGTTTCTATGGTAATTCAGTCCCTCCCTCTGTCCGTCAGTGTGTGTGTCATCCAATTCTTTCTTCCCTGCTTCACTTTGTGTGTGTGTCTGCGGAAATGCAATCATGCACATTGTGGGGACACAAACCTGTTCCCACAGTCGCTTGTGGGGACCTAAGTCCTTTGACAGGATTTAAAAAAGGGTCCTCGTTAAGTGATCTTTAACATTTGCTCTTAAGTTACCTTGGTTATGGTAGAGGGTTAAGGGTGTGGATCAAGTAAGACATGAAAGTCAATGTACATTATTGCAAAGTAATGTTTAAAAACATTCTTCAAAGGTACAAGGTTTCATCTGTCCATCGTGAGGGTGCTGTTGTGCAGTGAAGACCTGAAGACTGGATATAGAATGAAGGATTGCTGCGGACATTTGGATACTTTAGCCTGCAGTATTATATAGAATCAGTTGCTGTCAAAACCATACACGGTGAGTTTGAGCTGTTGCATTTAGAACAAAGACAACCATAGGCAGACCATAGGCAGGCTCGGTTAAAGAAGCGAGTCCAGAAAACAGCAGAACAAGATGTGGAAGGAGTAAGAGACGGATAAGTTAAAGATGAAAGCAACATATCAACAGCACGGTCCATCCATCAGAACATGTGCCAGAAAGTAACCAAAACTAACCACACAATACTACACTCGACACGACAAAGTGAGTTAGCTGAAGACAAAAATTTTTGACACAAGCAAAAACTGAGTCTACGGCACCTGCTAGGTAACAAGGCTTTGACTTCTGAGATTGATGGGGTTTGAAATTATACTACTGTATGCCTCCTATTATGTCTAAACATTGACCATTACATCTCCAAGGCCCTTGTGCCAAACTAAGCAAACATGGCACAGTTGGGGGAAACAATCAACAGTGACCTGATTTTCATATTAATTAGTTTGGTTAATTAGAGGGTTTGTTTCAATGACTTCCTGGATTCAGCCATCAAAAGTGGCAAAAGTGTTGAACTTGTAGAGACATACACTTCTCTTGGCAGTGACATTCATGTCACTGGATCTTCAGCCTTTGAGAACAGGAGAAGAGTTTATGGAGTCATGAGGTTGCTGAACAGAAGTGCTTGGTGATGCTGATGTTCCGCTCCATGTCAGAATCTGCATCGTTTCGGAATTGACGCAGCGCATTGTAGAAATTCCGAGAATACGCAACCAAGTCGGAATCTCGCAGGACAATCAAGCCGCCACTACAGACGCGTTTTGCCGGCCGGCAGAGAGCAAGACTAAGTTTTATGTAGTATTTTTCACGTATCCAAGATAACTTTAGAATAAAATACAGGCTTTTAGATTTCGATATGTTCTTTTCAGTGTTCAGT
>CABFOU010233403.1:0-11668 GCA_900660325.1 Opsanus beta
TTTTTCAACAATGACTGTCCTACCACAATCAGGCTCCAGGGGTTATGCTTTTCCAGGGGCGAATAAAAATACACTGAAAGAGGATGTGTATATTTAGAGGGACAGACCATGCAATTCTCCTCGGATCACTGGTACATATAAATGGCCAAAAAAGAAAAAGCCCAGGTCAGAAACATAGTCTGGGAAGATGTGAGAAGTACCTGTAGAATAGGGATGCTGCACTATAGACTCTTTACACTCTGAACCAGCAAACCCAGAGGTTCACCATAATGGAGACACCCGCAATGTAAACACAATGTAAAACTCAAGGCAAACACAAACAAACAATTCAGTTTTAACCGATTTATGCTTAATGTAAATCTTCAAAAATGTCTTCGAACATTGCTTCAGTTGAAAAAGAGACCAATCAATCCAGCCAAAGCCAGATGGACTGTCCCAAACCGGTCTCAGTAATATGTTGATCCAGCTTGATTTGTCCTCAGTCCTCATCTCTAGCTGCAAAAATATCCATATATTAGTTGTCAAGGAGGCATTTTAACTATACAGCGAGGCTGGCTCTACTGCAGTAGAGTTAGCAGCGGGTGGCTCAATCATGTAGGTTTCACTGCTAGCGAGTTCCGCTCCTCTGGCCTAGGTCATGTTGGCAGTAATGCAAGCTAGTGCCACTCCTGTGGCCTCGATCGTGTTGGCCCCACTGCTGGCTAGTGCCGCTCCTCGGGCCTCAATTATGTAGATTTCACTGCTAGTAAGTACTGCTCTTCTGGCCTAGATCATGTTGATTCACTCCTCACTTGATCGTCTCGGCAGGATGTCAAGCTGTACCAGGGAGATGGCTCTACTGCTGTCCACCAGGGGCCGAGATGGTTGTTTATTCCACACTTTTGTTTTCTTTTGTTGACTACAAATAACTGGTGTCTCCAATATGACCAACTTCCTGGTTTGTGAAAACAGTCTTTTCCCCTGTAAGATCCACAGCAGTCAGCATAGATGACATCCGAGCTTTTACCGTAAGAGAATCACTTGGCAAACAGCACTCACAGGAAGAATGAAAGTTTGAAGGGCAGATTCGGGGCCTTCTCCTGTCGTCTCTTGTAGCGCATTTTCCCAAACAGAGAGTCATTTGTTGATTCTTGACAAGATAGTTAAACTGCATAATTAGCATTTGTCTGGAGAGCAGACTCCGTAACGATGCGCCCAGGGGGGAAACACGACCACATCACCTGGCTTTCTGCTTTTGCTGGTCCTGTAAAATATTAGCAGAAAAGAGGGAAATAGAGAGGAAAATTTCTTCGTGGAGCTTAACCATAGCAGATTGGCTGGTGAGACTTTTCAAGGCACAGGGCCTAGCTCCAGGCTTTGCTCCATTGAAGATCAGGAGAACAGCTTTTGCTCATTTAAAAACAGCTTTCATGAGTGAGCCACAGATGATACAGACGACTTCAAGGAAAAAGCTGAAGTCACAATTGGTGGATGGGCTATGATGTCCACTGTAATGAACTATAATGCACATGTATGAATGAGCATCTGTACATATTCCTGCAAAAAGTGAGCGTGCATGGTTCTGAGTGCTGCAGGAGGAATAATATTTTTATTCCACTTCATATATCCTGGGTTAAAAACATCTATCGACCACACTTCGCATATGCTTCATAAGACACAAAGGCATTTTCTGTGCACTAAACTTTCATTAGACCCCTCAACTATGAGTGAATGAGGCCGATGAGACTGTTAACATGATATCTCACAAACATGTGTGCAGGGCAACTTCCTATTTTGTGTGACAATGATTATTAATATGATTATGATCTGATTACAATTTGGTGCATCTAGTCAAACCCAGTTGTCAGATATTGATACATTATTGATAACAATTAAATGCTATGTTGTAATCTGAGGCATATGATTGCATGCTGCCACCCAGTGGTGTATAGCACAAAAATTTAGAGTGTGAAAACAAACAAATTTATGATCAAAATTTATTTTCTGCAACGACTCATATCACGAGACAATACAATTAATGTTGAGAATGTTGAGTCTTTATAGGCTTCTAGGCTAGTATGTTCCTTTTTTGTTTTTTTGTTTGTTTTTTTTTTGTTAATTACTTACACAAATGAAGTAATGTTATATCCATTTGTTTGTTTGTTAGAAAGATATTTCAAAAACATTTGAATTGGCATTGGACAATGTCCACTTTATTGGAAAATTACATCTACAGTAAAACATCGCAAAGGATGATGATGTGCCACTGAGCCAGCACTCGGCTCTTCTGGACTTTGTGTGTGTGTGTGTGTGTGTGAAGGGGGAGCGGAGGTTGGAGGAGTCTGGTGGCGGCGTGGCATCATGTTGGAGGCTCTGCATTGTGATGGAGGTCCGCCATTAGCAATAGATAGCGGAATCATCCAACTCCCTGATGCTATCAACACCAGAACCTGATGGAAATTTGGTGAAGATGTTGTCCTGGACAGGTGATAAGATTTTATGCTACACCCATAATCATTTTAAATCCTTTTTTTTTTTTTTTTACAATACCACCAATTATTTTTAATGTCATTTATATACTTTGGTGAAACAGCGCCCCCACATGTCTTTTCGCAAAACAACACTCACACCTACACTCTAACTCAGCTAAGGACAGATAAAAGACTGTTGACCCTTAGTTCCGGAATGTATTCTCTGAGTGCCCTCTCTTTCTCATTTTGTCTTCTTGAGAGCAGCAACCAGACTGCCTCTCTCTTATCACCCATGCACAAATTCACTGTGAACACTCTCCTGTGCGCGGCTCACACAGTGTGAACCTAAGACATTCTGGTGGCTGCGGCACCAATCACACGTGACCTTTTGTCAAGATATTTACATAATCCCCATGGTTCCACTTTACAGCCTCCTGAAGGCACTGCCAGCTGTGGGGAGCTGTTATTTAACCTTCACTAAAGTTGAAACGTTGTCTTGGTGGCACAGTGACTTTAATGTTTAAATGAGTGTAGTATTTAGAGGACAATGAAGCAAAGATCATAAAGCTTCACAGCCGATTATTAAGGCAAATGCATCTTAGGGGCAGTGGAGCAAATGTGCGAGTGTTGGTTCAGACGCTTTGTTCCCAAGATGGTATCTGTCACCCGCCCATTTGGTAAAATTGCACTTTCACACATATCCCCAAAACAAACCAGGAGTACCTAGTGCGAGAACATTCCTGAACTGCCTCGTTCTCACGTGCACCCAATATTTGTTCTCGTGTATCCCTAAAATCCACTGCCACATACGTTAATGTGATTTTCTCTTTAAGAAAAATTGTTGCAGTTCACCAATGCATGTTGATCAATCCAAATACCAACTTTGTTTGGTTTTTGTATTATACCATATTGTATATGCTGCTTGCTGAACACTGCCATCTGCCTGACATGCCTGGTCTTGTTGCAGGGAATAATCATCATCATATTCAAGATGGAAATTAGGTGCAGGTGTGGCTGAAATTACATGCTTGCTTTCAGTGTCCTTAAATATTTGCATCTTAAATAGCCCGCCCAATTTTGAGGGAGTGTTTTAGAGGATCATATAAGTAATGTGTTTTAATAAGAGGTATGCGGTAATTATTTGAATGAGGCATGTTTGTGTATATGTAGCACACGACTCAAGTTGTCTGCCAGAAAAAGCTCACAAGTTTGCTTCATTTTGGTGGCCACCAATGCAGTGCAACAATCCATAGGTGGCGCTGTGTTGATGACCGTCATCATTTGGGTATTTGGGTCTCAGTCTATGTAGCATCTAACAGCCCTGGTGAAGCATGTTGATTTCATGCAATAATTTAATTTGGTCTCACATGAACTTTAATTTTGGACTTTAATCATGTCTAAAAGTTGTGATGTTGTCTGTCTACTGTGATTTATGTGTTAGGTTATATTTTTATTAGCCACATAAATGCCAGTAAGTGGCACTAGACACTACCACTAACTTGTGTTAGCATTGGCTATGCTTAGCTCACTTTGTTTATAGAGCTGATATATAAATAGACTCTTAAATCTGCTTACTAGGAATCTCGCTAAATTGCTCTAACAGTGTGTCGCCATATTCCACTTTTGTGTTTTGGGGTCGTTCTTTTGAAGACGTACTGAATACGCTCATTAGTTCTGCTTAGCAGTGTAGGCCTGTAATTTTGCTAACTATCAGGGGTTTGCATCGTTATCCAGGCTGACGAAGGGACTGTTGCTCATTTTGAAGTGGGTTTCTATGTGCATTGTTACAGAAAACGTGTTCACAGAGAAGCTTGAAGTGGAGTTGCGCCCCAGTTAAAAACACAATGCTTGTCATCACTTTAGATGTGAGCCTTTTGCCGTGCCCTCTGTTCTCCCTTTCTTCTATCCAGGTCTGTTAGCGTGTAAGCAGGACAATAGCTAAGTTTTCCTGCTTTCCGCTTTTCTCCATAGTTCTTATCAGAAACATCCTCTGACTGTTTCATGTGTGAAAGGGGCAGATGTGTAAAGTTTTGTGTGTGTGTGTGAGCAGGAGTGTGAAGCAGACACGCTCATGGTGCGTTTTCAGCAGACGGGAAGGGATCGAAGGCCACCCCGTGGGTTCGCCTTCAGCTTCAGTCAGCTCACGGAGCTCCATCAAAGTCTGTTCTCCAGCCAGCGTTCTTGTAAATAAAAAGACGCAATTAAATGTAACTGCTTTTGCATATTACTGTAATTAACAATAACATTTCACTACAAAATCAACAGCGGATTTAAGCTGTGGATTTTAATTACAGTGCATGCGATGTGACGATTGTCAGCAATGGGTTTTAATCTAGCCTCAACCTCAGGTGCTAAGAAATGAAGCCAACATGGAAGTGCCAGATCCTGCCATTCCTTGAATGGCCGATTGAGGTGAGCTACAAAATTGAGTCACTACCCATAGACCCCCTTGTTAAATTGCCCACCTTTACAGCAGAAATAAACATGGTACAAAAATGGTTTTGGTCTCTATAGTTAGTTTCCCTGTTCATGACAACTGTACGGTAGGGGTGGGTAATAACATCAGTTTAAGCTATTTTAAGCCATAACTTTATGGATATTCAGGGGCATGGTCGCTTTGCGTGATGGCTAGTGTGTCGGGGGATCAAAAGTCGAGCTAACAGTGGCTGCTGGTTGCTGTGGACTCAACTGTTTTTGACTTTTTGAGCATTTTATTCCAAATATCTGAGATGATGTGGCTTACTGTGCAGTTAACTGTATTAATGGATCACCTAAGAAGTCTGTGTGCCGGTATTTCTATTGAGTGAAATTTTATTATTAATTAATTTCTATTTTAGCGCCGTTAGCACTAATAAGCAGGTATCAATAGCTTGTTGATGTTAATCTCACTGCTGCTTCACAGTTACCGAGGCAATCAAAACAAAGTTGAAAATAGGTCATCTGGACTAGGGTTTAAGGTTGAAGATGTTTCGTCTCTTATCCAAGAGACTTTGTCGATTCCAAGATTGCAGGAAGGCTACAGATAGCAGGTGGTACACTGAGGCAATATTCCAATCACAGTTGTTAATACCCACACCCAAACTACCCATTACGAAAACCGCCTGCCAGTTTGCAAAAATATGCATTAAGCAAATGCCCGAGCCAAGATTAGCCTGTCAGCTTTAGCTTGTTTAGTGAGTACTAGAAGTGGGGGCTCTTTGGGCTTCACTCATCATGCCGGTCTTGCCCATACTCCTCCTCTTGACCCATTCATTGGTTGGTGGGCAGTGAGGCAATGCCAAAATGGCAACATTTGAAACTGCACCATTTCAGTTCCGAACCCAATCTTCAGAAAACCTATGGATGACGTCAAAGAGGATTTGTCCAGTATAAAAGCAGTCTATGGTTTATTGTATTTGACAGTAAATGCTGTGAAATACCAATTGCTCCAAGGTAGCGTAGCACAGATGAGAGGTTGGCCCCTTCCCTCTGTGCCAACCCAAGCCGTAAACGACTTCCCTTTCCCCCAGTGGAAATCCCGCTTGACCCTTCCTTTCTCACACACACAAATGACTACATAATCACGTGTGTATGCATTACCTTTGCCCACTGAACAAGCACACTACTCTCCCCGTGAAATCCACACCCACATCCAAGCTTCTACTCACTCCTCGACTAATGAATCAATCAGCTGGTTCCATTTTGTTTCCTTGCTGTCAGGCCCTATCAATCAGCCCCTTTTCCCCATCTCATCGGAACAGCAGGGGAGTTCACGGATCGAGAGGATGAGAAGGGGTTTGAAACTTCCAGACAGTTTAAAGACTCTTCATTTCTTATCCGCTTTGGTGTGTCAGAAATATGGAGTTTTGATGGTGTAGCAATGTGTGTGTGTGTGTATGTATGTGTGTGTGTGTGTATGTATGTGTGTGTGAAATATGAGTGAGAGCGGATTAGAAAAACTTCAAGAAGGCAAGACATGTTCACTTAGAGTTTCGACACGGTATGTGACCTTTCTTTTACCTTTGCGAGGCTTCAGCACTGTGTCACTGCTGCAGATTCCAAGATTGCAGGAAGGCTACAGATAGCAGGTGGTAGACTTCAGCTAGGTGAAAGATTATTCCCTTCCTGGGAGGCATAATCTAACCCCCTACCCCTGCTCTAGCGTTTGGATCTCTAGCTTGGCTAGTTGAGGGATGTGCGTGATGGGTCCAATTTTTACTGTGCTCCACCCCAACACCCACTGAGTCAAAGTCAAAAAGGTTACCAGTTATTAAAGTGCTTCAAAGTTGAGAGCTGTGTGTGTGTGTGTCCAGAGAGTGAGGCAAAGAAGTGCACCCTCACTTTTTCAAAACCCACTTATTTCTGTTTATTGGACAGCCAGTTCATTGCAATGCACGTTGTGTGATGCAACAAAGCAGCCCCGGGGTTGAGACAGTTGCAGGGAGTCAGGATGAAATGAGTTGGGGTAACGGAGGGGAAAAGGTGAAGCAGGACAGGAAGGACGGGAGCAGAGCAGCAGAGGATTCTGGGATGCTGATATCCTCTGTAGCAGAGAAAACTTAAATCTCCTGATTTGGAAATTTGCCACTAGTTCTCACCAGTTTCCTGATGAGAAATGGAGATCCACAGCTTCAGTTTCTGTTTTCTTGCCAAACTCTCATTGGTCCCAGATGACGTTCTAGGCTTTGGTGCATCCACAGAAATGCCTGGCAGTGTATCTTTCAATGAATCTGACAAGCTAGCCAGTGCCGATCTGTGGCAACAATGCTGTCAATTTCAAGAGGCAACATACACACGCACACACACACACAAGTTGGTTTAATGCCCACCCTAACTTAACTTTTTTAAAAATTGATTAAATGCACACCCTAAAATAAATTAATTTCATGACCCCAACACATCATAAAAAATAAGTTTTCACAATGTTTTCCTCATCGCTTCCACGTCTTACCTGTGACAACGTCATCAGTGTGCGCTGGTAGTCGTCACATGACAATGACGTAAATTTGAGAGTTTGTAGTGTGAGAGTTGCACACAAAGCGGAACACATCTAGGGCGACTAAACGGGTGACTTATTTGTGATTTATTTTTTAGTTGTGATGAAATCAAACATTCTGGCGTTCTGACGAATGTAATTGTAGCCGTGCTCGTACATCTACCCACCCCCTCTTCAGGCATAATTTTGCCCTGGGCATTCCGACGCACAAGTGCAGTATATATATCTATAACCTGTAACCTTAACTGTAACCAGTAAAAAGGCATGAGTTCTGATTACAAGCTGAGTAATAATGGAGCGTCATGCTTGAGATTAAATTTCGGAGACATTTAAGACCTTGTTAAACTTGATTGTCGTCAGGAACAAAGCATGGTTTTGTTTCTGAAACAACTGGTTTCATTTCATATAGTGGCAGAGTTTACGTTAAATTATATAGACCAATATATTTTATTGCCACTTAATTGGTGGAAAGTCAGGAGTTGTTCCCCCACCTGCATGGTGGCAGCCAAACAACTTGGTATTCCAAAGAAAAATTACCCAACAGTTCCGAGCTACTAAAAGGAGGTGGGTGTTTAGCACAGTCTTCTACAAACAAAGTCTCATTTTTTATTGTACCCTCCCTTTCACTCTCTGGCCTTGTCCCATTCCCAGCTTTACTCTCTTACTATGATCCCTCCGCTTTGTTTGTCAGCTTGTCCTTTGTTCTTTCATCACAGCCTTTTCATCCTCCGTTACACGATTTGTCCCCTTTAGTCTCTTCTGCTGTAACTTCATCTTATCACAGTTACAGCAGGTCCTAAATGCTGCACTATTACCCCTTGCCCTGTTATCTCACATCCCTGCAATATCAAAATCCTAATTGCAGTTGCCCAATAGCATATCCAACCCAAATAGCATCTGGGAGACAGGTGCCATTTACTGCTAACAGACCCTTTGTTATTGTACACATCTTGATAAGGTCTTGAGTGTCAGATGACTTCCCATAGAGAAGAAGCGAACAGTCCAAAATTGTTGTACTGTCTCACAAAGGCCACAGCAGATTCAACAACTAACACTTACCCAATTTGTTGTGTACTTTTAACCAGTCATTGTTTCTTTCAGCTTTTAAAACCAATAGTGCGCTTGGTTTTGGTGCAGAAGGTTCCCGGTTCAAACCCCACCCCTGCCACATTTATCCATGTAATGTAGAGTTGTGTCAGGAAGGGAATACAGCTTAAAACTTGTGCCAAATCAACATTCAGATCTACCTTGGATCTGCTGTGGCAACCCCGAGCGAAAACGAGGGAGCAGCCAAAGGGACTTACTAATTACTTTGCTACCATTTTCAGCAATAAAGAGATTAGCGCGGTAGGAAAAGACAGGTGGCTCTCTGGAGTGTTTGTATAATATGTTGTTTTAGGTAGAAGAGGGTGCCTAAGTGTGAAATAAGTGAGGTGTTGGGGTTTTAAATACCTCAGCCGAACAGCTTAGAGTGTGAAAACAGTCCTTGGAGACACAAGAGTGTGAGCGAGAACCCACAGAGGGGTCGGATAACCCCTGGCCAGATGGGGATGGTCAAGTGAACAGGGAAAAAAGGTTTTGGAGGGGAGCTCACTGTTTATGCCACTGGTGTCAGCAAAAGGATACAAAAGCATTCCCCCCAATGCCACTTTTGGCCTCCGTAAATCCCCAGGGGTGCAGGAACTAACAGGGTGGTGATGATTAGAGATTCAATTTGGTTTGCAATCAATCAATGCCACAGAGATGGACACGATCTCTGCAGATAGCCCATCCGTGCAACCAGATTGGGTTTGGGCCTCTAGGGATTCACACCCTTTTTTCACGCTTTGTTAATTAAGCGACCAGGCTGCCCCCACACTTACTTATTTATGAATCTTGGCTTCGACCGTTGCTGGAGCCCACTTGGTCTCCCTAATTAGTCCGTTGCTAATGGCTCTGCACACAGAGGATCTATGCAACCTCAACACAGACGGTCGACCCCCATTTTGCTGATGGGGACGCAGCACCCTAACAACCCTATGACCTTGACGTTAGACAATCCATGGTATCTGATGTTGTCTCTCTCTGCTACGAGGTAAAGTGTCCCACATGGGCTAATGAGGCAACACTTAAAATAAATCAATTTCCATCTCCATCTGTCTAAGTAATTCCTCACCTGTTCATTAACCCAAGAAGAGAGGAGTTGATTGTGTTGAGCCTCCGCAGTCTTGAGGTATAGAAGATAATCAAGGGATTTCCCTTTCCTGATATAGGCTCGGTGGGCTGCCTTAGTAAAACTAAATTGTGCTTTGCAATAAAATAATTTTAAAAGCAATGACATCCACAGAGCAAAGAGTTTTACTCTGAAAGTCAACACATCTTTGAGGCACATCAGTATTAGTCATGTGGCAACACTTAGCGGCTGTTAGCTAAAGTTTTCCCAACAGAACAAAAGTTATCAACATCAACACATTTTCTTCTGAGGTTTAGAATGATTTTGTAATCCAAAATAGATTCTATCATGTGTATTATCAAGGGTCATATAGTATAACAGCTCCAAATGATGACTGACAAAATCTTTGCTAGTTAAATTCTGGAGCTGAAGTACTCTATGCTGAAGGAAAAAGGAAGTCACTGCTCACGGAAACACTGAAGGTGCAGACAGGGTGACCTTGGCACCTTCCAACAGCTTTGCAGCTTTAACTCATGATTTATTGATATTCTGTGTAACTTCTTTTTAGCAGTGTTCCAACCATGGGAAAAAAGCAGATGTAAACTACTGACTTCAGTCGAACTTTTTTGAAAGAAATACAACCCTGACGTCAGTCCTCAAGAACCGCCGTCTTATAATTAATGTAACTACCAGTCAGTCCTGCAAACACCTTGCCCAAAAGTCCTTTTCCCTTCCTTTTAATGATGAAATCACTGTTCAGGGTCAGCAAGTCCATCCAAGCGGGCCTTGTGTGGCACGCTTTGAATCCCATAAACACTGGTCCCATGTCAGATTTACTGGCTAGCAGCCCTGGAGATTCATTTGTATTCTAACCACTTTGGCTGGTTCAGGGTCAGGGTTGATGACTAATCAGGTCAGTGCTGATCCACACCCTGCAGTTCCAGCATTAGCAACCCCGCCTACCTTGCTCGGACCACCATGAGTCCTGGTTCATGTATGCTGTGGGACTCAGATGGATGGAAAAACACCAAATGATATTCCTGTTGCATTTCATTTCCTGTATTTCCCCAGTTGGGAGAAAAACATTCTGGCACAGTGTTGTTGTTTATCCCCTTTAGATTTTATCGCCACAGGCCACAACTGAACTGAACTGAGCTGAAAACCTGTGCTAATGGCTGAGCTTAGGCATAAACATGAGGCTTGTTATTTTTTAACTAGCTAGGTTTGCCACAGGCTGTGTTATAAGGATCACAATGAGACAGGTAGCTAGGCCGGGGAAACTTTGGAATTTGTTATGAAAAAAGTTAACCATTGCTTCTTTTGGGCAACTGTTAACTAACAGCAGTGTTCCTCAAACTATGGGGAGGGCGCCCCCTAGATGGCATAGCTCTACTGCAGGGTCAAATTAAACTGTTGCCAGAATAAGGAAGAACATTTGTCTTTGAATGTTTGTCACAAAAGACCACGATTTACTGAGACAACTAGCTGACATTTAATTGCTCACATTACTGGGTGAATTGACCTGACTCTTCATCAGATCAGATTGTTTTAGCTGGATATTTCAGATTATTTTGTAAGCCACCCACCAGATATTAGAAATTATTTTAAAACATGACTACAGGTGTGAGACTTGTAACCCAAGTGATAGTAGCTTCAGGTACAAGAAGTAAAGTGTCAGATGTATGTATGTGGGGATGCGTGCCCACCTTTGACTGGCCTGTTGCCCAGCAATAGTAACCACAGCACACAAACCTCTCCAACACACACAACTCCCCCCACTCACCAGCCCAGTCTCATGCTTTTTTTTTTCGTGCTCCCGTCACGAAATAAGTCATATTTTTGTGATGCGGTTGTTTGTATTGTATTGTTTCTAACCCTGCCCCTTCCCCTAACCCTAACTTAACCCTCTCCCTTCCCCTAACCCTAATCATAACCCCCACAGACACCCCCCGCCCCGCGTCACCCCATATTTTGTATAGATTGATAAACTTTTTGTGATGCCATCATGAAATAGCATGAGATTGGGTGGCACTCACACAGTCCACTTTTTTCTTCCTTCTTTCCTTCCTACCTTACTTCCTTCCATATATA
>CABFOU010233409.1:0-10779 GCA_900660325.1 Opsanus beta
CTTTACATAAAAATACAGTAATAAGTGTCTTTTCAATTTAAAAACGTAAAGACTTGCATGTACACGCTGTCTTTTAAGCAGAATCTTGTCGTTAGATGACGGGGAGCTCATCTCGACGGGGGACCTCAACTCGACACACGTAACTCTCGATTTACGCTATGGGGAGCTCAGCTCGACGGGGGAGCTCATCTCGACAGAACACCGTTTCTGTTTGTGCCTACATGGGTGCCTCTGGTGTGGGCTCCGAACCAGTGAAGAGCACCCCAGAGTGTGCGGCAGCCTCCCGGGAGATCGAAAGCTGTGCGGCAGTGTTATTTCCTCCCAGCCGAAGGAAAGCTGTGTGGTGAAGTTATTTCCTCCAGTTTTTGCGGGATTTCGGGAACTTTATCCAACTGACGATCCAATGATATTTCGTGGGGTTTTTCCTCTGCATCATGTGACCAGCACAGGGAAGCCTCACAGAAGTAAACTGTGATGCTCACGCTTGAATAAAAATAACTGTAATCTATTGTCTTAAACGCAAAAATAAACGAACACAGCGTGTTCCACTTTGTTAATGCGAGGGTTGTTTTTTTTCACACCGCAGGTTACAAAGAAGGTGGAGCCAGAAATGCATTTGCCCACAAACCTTGTATAAGTCAGGCAAAAATAAGTGGTGCGCCCCCAATGGCGGTACATAACTACCTATATGCTGTTGGCCGAATTGCTCAGGGGCCTTCTTGATTTTCCTGCCTGATGCGTAATCCAATCAAGAATACTCTGGGGATCCCAATAATGGCGAGTACCAATTACACAAAATTGGCATTGCAAATGCTTTACCTCAGCATTAGAATGATATTCAAGACACTTTAGACTTTGTTTGGTTGGTTTTGTTTTTTGTTTTTTCCCTATCACTTTAACCTGAAACTCATCTTCCTGTACCAAAGAAGGGACTCAAAATATTAGCATGAACACTGACAGTTTCAAATATGGTCAACTAAATGTTACAATTTTAGAATGCGGTTTGAATTTGGGACCATTTGACTTTAATAGCACGAGCTAAAAATGAGGTGTGTTGTCTCAGGAAGGAAGCATTATGAGGAAAACGCTCTCATGGAGAGACCATTTGGTAAGTTAAATTAAAGGTTCCTCGTAAAGCTGTCACAGAGTCCAGAAGGAAGTCCAGTCAAAGTGGTTAGGACTGTCCATGTGAGGGGAAAACAGCTGTGTTTTGTCTTATTTCTGGATCTGGATTTAGTGAAGGAAAAGCTGATGCACTGAGGAAAAAGCCCCCCGCTGCTCCACCTGTCCTTCTGTAAATTAGATCTGATGTTCCCAGCATTCCTAGTCAATCTCATGTTTAGCTTGTTGTTCGTCTGTGTCGGAATGCAGTTCTCGTCTACCTCGCTGTGATGTTTCCTTGTAATTCTCCTTTCTTTAATCAAGGGGTCAAATGAGAAATGGGGAAAGAAATGGATGTGAATATTCTATAGCAAGTGCGCAGGACTGATGTATTAGAGAGAAATACAAAAATGGGAGCTACTTGATGAATGTCTGTAAAAGGTGGAAAAATGTATTTTAAGAACTTCTAGTTTTATTTCTGGGTATAATTCAGAATTACTTTGTAGTACAACACTAATCAAAGTTGTGCGTTTGGTGGGTCTCTTGTGGGCTGCAAACTGCACCCTGATGAGTGAATGGCTCATCTTGGAGCCAGCTGTGTTCTGTTGAAGAAAAGACAAAGACATCACCAGGACTGACAATATTGGTATTTTGATTGTTAAACCTAGGAACATGTTACAGTATATCATGATTGGCATTTTAGTCAGGTTCACTATGTTAAAAGTAATTTTGTTTAGAATTTTGGTACATTAGGAAACCCAGACATTTTTAAAATTGTCAATGCATATAGAATCTGACAATCAATGTTGTCATTTGTACAAACATGTATATAGCAGTCATTATGGATTTTCACAATGGCCACCATAAAATATAATTATGCTGCCATGTTTCTTCTTGAACTTCACAACTTCATTAAATAAGTTAGTCATATATTTTCTGTGTAAAATAATGCAATACTGACCTAATGACACTTTAAACTTAACACTTCATTGGTTCTTGAGAACAAACAAGTTATTGCATTATTCTGGCTAAGTATTCTTTGGTATTTTTGGTGAAACCTACTAGTAGTATAGCTAGACTTCAAATAACACCTGACACATCTTCAAGGAATGTGTATCTTTCTAAACTAGCTCATCCTTCTAATTCAAATAATAATTCCTTGGTGGTGGTGTATATGTATGATGGATGTTCTGTATTTTCAGGCCATAACTCATGATGGCTAAACACCCTGCTGACAACAAGTTGTGCTTTCTAAAATTCATGGGGCCTGTAGACTGGAAACTATGCATTCTCTGTCAGGAGTCCAATGCTATTAATCTTTTAACGTCCTCACATTTTTCAGTAGAATGTAGTGGGTATCAATATGCTCTACCAAACAGTTGAGTTGACCATTAAAAGGTTAAAGAGACAACTGCTCAAAATTTCAGAAATGATAAACGACAAATGCAAATGACAACATTGATTTTCAAATTCCCCGTCCTCCAAAGATTCCAAAAATGTATAGGTTTGCTAATCTACCAAAATTTTGAATGAAAAAACATTGTAAACATGACTATTTAGTCATGTTTACAATGTTTAAGTAATTCTTTTTGACTTCTCCTGTTTGCTTGGGGTCACCATAGCGGATCTGGTACGGATCTGTATGTTGATTTGGCACAAGTTTTAATATGCTTCATATTACAACTCCAGATACAAGAGGCGATTGAGGCATGGGTAGGCTTTGAACCATGGATCCATGCAAACTAATTTTTTTTAAGATGAGTCAGTGTATCCTTTTTTTTAGTGCATATTGACCTTACATGGTAAAGCCTGAGATGGCTCCTGGTAGCTATATATGCTTTGGAATTTACATCTATAATGCATTTTAAGATTATTTTGACTTGGTGCTATCTTATTGAGCTTACTTCCAACATGGCAACTCCAATCATTGTGAAATCTCATTCTTCCTTTTCAATTCCAGACTCAATGCATTTCTTAGAATAATGCCTATTCACAATATTCTCTGTCTTCTTCCATCTTAAATCTCAAATAGACTTCAAACCTAACACATGGCGGTATCCTGTCTGTGTTTAAGAAACAAAATATGCCTTATTTTGGCTTTTTGTGGTTGTTATGATAACCTGCATGAGTGCCACCATCAGAAACCTGAGTAGGACAGCCTGCAGGTGTCACACGGACCAGAGACTTTGACCGTCTTCATCTCTTGTGTTTGCCAAGTGATCAGAGTGAGGGACAGCAGTTGGTGAGGCTGACATTGTGTATACGTGCAAATTGAGTGAGCGCATACGTGTATACACGAGTGTTGCCAGGAAAGAGAACCTACCAGCATAAGACTCACCCTAACTCTAACAGACAGATAGGAAGGAAGAAAGTAAGAAGACCAAAGCCTGGAAATCTTCAGAATGAGAGGGCCTCTTTTGATCTGTGTTTGCATTCCTTTCAGTGTTGGTGAAAGGAGAGCTGTTGAACGGTAGTAGAGGAGAGGAACACTTGAAAGTGAACGAGGCGCTAAGAAAAATACACACCAGGTCTCATAACAAAAGTCTTGAGTGTGAGAGGGTGAGAGAAAGAGAGGAATAGGGGTGAAAGAATAAGAGGAAGAAGGGGAACTGGAAAGGTGTCAGAACTGGGGTAGAAGAAATTAAGCCCTTTTTCATTGTTCAAATAACAACAGCAAGAAACGAGCACATGGAAGCAAAAGAGAAGTGACGTTAGATCCAGTTCTTTTACTTTTACTCCCGTGTAACGACTTGTTTGACACAAAGTGATTCTAGCTGTACCCAAGAATCTTCTGAAAAGACCTAGTTAGAGCCCAACCCATATGAATTTTTGGGTTACTGATACAATATCAAAATTAGGGAGTAAAAAATTTAAAATACTGACATATATACACATAAAAAATGGCAATAATTCCATTCAGCCTTATGATAAAGAAAGGTAATTGAGGCTTGATGTTTTATAGTTTAAACATGAACTTTATGATAAATAACTACATTATAAATATAAGCCATTGCACTGCCTTCATTTGGATTGGCAGTAGCCGTGTCGCATCACTCAGTGTTATCATAAAAGCAAGAAAAATCAATTTTGGCCCAGCCGAGCTGGTGCCATTTTGACCACTTGTCTCTTGTTGCTGTGAAATGCCTACTCTGATTGAAAAAGAATGGCAGCTGCTCACCTTGACTCTGTCTCTTGTGGATAATGTGACCAAAGGGTGTTTGGGGGTCCCAGCCATGCTTGACACCATTGTAAACAATGCTGTCGTGCCCCCTCTGCTGGACAAATTACATAATGTCACAATTTCCAACAGCCAAAGTGTTTTACTGCGTTCTCTAGTCAGCAAAAATAATGCTGATACCGCTTTGTTCATGAAAGGCTCATATCAGCCAATATTATTGGCCAATCGATCGGCCGATACAAGGATAAAGTAAGACAGGAAGCACCAGCACCCTAAAGACTTGGACCTTCATTCTCCTGCTAAGATATCGGCATCACCAAAGATGCTGTAAGCAAGAAGATAAAATTCAGAGCCTAGAGAGAGAAGCTATCGAGACACTCATAGCAACTATGAAGGAGTTATAGGGTTCTGTGGTTGTGTTTGGAGAAACTGTGCACAGTGAAACCTTAGTATGTTGCATCACCAATTACATTATTTCATGATGAAGTGGAGCAGAGAAGACGTTTCATAAAATACGTTTCCAAGAAGGCGCAGTGGAGACTTGAGCTTAGATTTGACTTATTCTGTGACACAGAGGAGTGTTTAGAGAGGGAGGTGTTGTGGGTATGAGGTGCACAAATGTTTCACCAACATATTTATATTTTTAGTTGGTTGCTTTGTAAAATTTTTACATACTTTACTGTGTCTACATGTCACCAAATATGCTTTCTCTATATGGGCATTATGTGTAGACTTTATACTGCATCAGACGCTTTGCCTACTCTGACTGAAAAATATCTGAAATACTATTCAACTATTTAAATATTTATAAATATAAATATTTTTATTATTATTTTTATCAATGATGCGACTAATTATTTCAATCCTAGTGACGATGTGATTGTGCTTAATGGTCCTACAAATTATATTTTTAACATTAATACAGCAGCCGACAACTATTTTCTATATTATGATTTATTGGCTTAATGGGGTTCTTGCAGAGAATGAAACAACGCTCCCTCTGTGCTCTGAGCTTTTCTGGCCCCTGCTTACATTCCTGGTCTGGTAGCGCATGCATGTTTATTGCATGAAATTTCCATGTGACTCCTGACCTGTGAATCCGTTGCCCCTCTTCATGTATATAATTAGATAGCAGCACTCACTGCTTACTACATAGCTATTTAATTTTTTCCCAAGATGGCAGACAGCAGTGACTTTCCAAAAATATCTCCAAAAATTATATTTAGAGACTAAAAATGCCTCTGACCAACCATCTTCCTACGCAGAGAGCTGTTAGACCTATTAAAGGCTCCAACTGCAGTTTGTTCAGCTCAGTGCAGATTAGGGACAGGGTTTGAGGAGGAGTGGCTGAGGATGGAAGCTTTTGTTTAAGTCTTGAAGCGTGGTGCAAATGAGATATCAAGTGGTACAAAAGTCATTCATAGCACCTTGAACAAGTTACTTTATCATCTTTAAGAACATGTTACCCTGGTATCTTTCATTTTTGCCTCATGGCATCAGAAAGATATGATAACAAGTGTCTTTTGGCTGCTCCCATTTTTTGCTTGGTGTTGCCACACTGATTCTTGTATGAATCACATGTTGATTTGGCACAATATTTACGCTGATCACTCTCAATGACTCAGTATCTTCCTGGCTCTGCTCTTCCTCATAAACTGTTCGATTTCTTTGTGATTTCATTATATTATTACATTTTTAAAGAACCGGGTGTTGATTTTTAAGTTTTGACACTTTGTGTGTTGTGATTGTGCATTATATATGTTTTGTGGGTGCTGAGCTAATATTGTACATGATAAATTATTATCCATAAAATTAGAGTTTTGAAGATATTAAACACATTGCTCAGTGATTACTATGCACTGGTTTCATGGACACATACAACGGAACAACCAATATTTAATTACTGTAGTTACCATGTGTTGAGAACCAGTTATGAAGTATGTAGAAGTGTATTGGGATACAACTGTGTGATTCCACTGGTATAATGTTCCTTGTGTTACGCCCATCGCTGCTAGTATGGAGTATGATTTAGTTGTTTTTGCTCTAAACTTCTCGAACTAATATTTATCTTCAACACAAGTTTGTATCCCATCTGCTTTTTACTCATAAATTGACCAAAAAAAAAAAAGAAAATTTCCTCCAGGCCTTAAGTACATAAAGGTGCACTGTACTGTTTAATATACATGTCCTGCCACTGTATAGGAGGTATGTAGGATACAACCCAGTTTCAAGTTTTTGTTTTTTGTTTTTCGTGATACATCACAAAATGTATGACATTTTCGTGACATGGTCACCCGTCGCTGACTAATTTTAACCCTAACCATAACCCCAAAATTCACCCCCACCGTGTCACCCCAAATTTTGTGATACCATCACTAAATTTTTTCATGATACCATCATGAAAAGTGACTATAGTTCGTGACATATCACTAACGTATAGATTAAATAACTTTTCGTGATGCCATGAGATCGCGTTGGTAGGATATTATGTCACCATTGCTCGCATCTCTGTGTGTGTGAGGGCATATTTCTTCTGGTTATGATAATGCATTTACATTACATCGCAAACACTTGATACTTACACCATATATACAGTACCTCCTAGGGAGTAAAGGAGCTTGCTAGATTTTTGTGATTTAATGGTTTCTGCCTCTTTCTTTTTTTTTCTTCTTTTTTTGCATATGTTCATAGATTGTAGGTCCCTTTGGCTGCTCCCTTGTTTGCACTCGGGGTCGCCACAGCAGATCCAAGGTGGATCTGCATGTTGATTTGGCACAAGTTTTACACCAGATGCCCTTCCTGATGCAACTCCACATTACGTGGAGAAAGCATATGTTTATAGATTAATGACAAAGAAATAGTTTATTGCAAAATCAATGAAGAAAAATAATTAGCAGACTTGGTAGGTCGATACTGACTGGCAAAGATTTTTTTATAACAGCCATTTTTAGAGTGATTTATCACAGAATTTCATAGAGCAGGTAACTCAGTGGGATAAGGAGTGGGCTACCAATATCATGCCATCTTGGACAACACACTTCATCGGCATTGTCCCAGATGGAAATGGAAAGTAATGCCATTAATGGGAGTCGTACACCCTCATCCACTTCACGGTACAGAAACCAGGGACACCAATGGGCTTTAGGGCCTATATACGACTTGCTTTTTATTGCATAGATATAGTCAGAATGTGTCTTTAATGGACTCAGTGTGGTTATCTTTTCTTTTTACTTTTGTTTAAAGGGGCTCAGTATAATTCCCTTTTATTTTCATTATGATTCAAAGGTACTTAGTTCTATTTTCTTTTCTTTTTGTAATGATTTGAAGGAACTCAGTACCATTCTTTTGTGTAGTCTAGTCAGCCACCACAGGCAAAGGCTAATAAGCCCTTTTTTAATGTCAATTTCAGATTGACAGATTTTCAGGTCTTCATGGGCGAAGTCACATTTCTATTTGATGCCTCCAACTCCAGTTTCATAGTTGTGATCCTGAGGCTCTGATGGACATTTAGAACAAAGGTTTGTTAATTTCTGGGTGTTAATTTAGGCCTCCTTCCTCAATGAAGTAAAGTCTGTGTGGTCATAATTTTGTGTCATACTACTGACTGTACAGCTGCTCGTGGTGAATCAAAGAATCTTTTTGAGATGCTCCAAAAAAGGATCCTGACTTGAAGGAATCCACAATTTTGCTTGGGCAGCCCAAGCAAAATTTAATTCTTTACATTTTCTATTCCTACTCTTAAAAGCAAGAAGCCACTGGTGAGTCAGCCCATAAATACAGCCAAAGGCTCCCCAATTAAAAAAGAATTATGACATTTCATCATTCAGAAGCTTTTGCAAGGAATTCCATCAATTTGTTTGGACATTGTACTGGAATCTTTGATGCTGTATAAAGATGTAGTCATTTTGATGTATGTAAACTGTTGACCCACTTAAAATCTGACACGGTGGTGAAAAACTGAAATAAATCTGTCCTGTAACTATTAATTTTAAATAACTCTATGTGGAAATAAAGTAGACATGATAGGTGACTTAATAAATGTATTGTTTGATCAACTGAAATATGTGCAGTTGATGAAATTGTATTGAGATATATTTTTTTTTTGTGCATATGTAAGATGTGTGTGAAAATGTATAAAGTTCTTTAAAAAGAATTTACTCATTCATCAGTGTTGACTCAGTTGTTTGTGATGGTGCGATGGAAAATAATTTGCACAGTGGCAAATAGGCTTATGGGTTCTTCAGATTTGTGTGTGGTATTGGTTCCAGTCCTGTCCTGCTCTGTGAAGTCTCCTGCCTGTGGTCACATGGCACAGGATTGTAAGATAAGGAGAATGTAAGTGGGGGGTGTCTTATCCTGCTCATGCTGCAATGGGCTGCCAAGCCAACCAGAAGATGAGAAAAGAAGTTCCCCCCTTGTTGTTTGTCCTCCTTTGGCCCCCGCCATCTGTCCGTTTGGTTCCTGACACCTGTACTACCCCATCAGATCTTGGCTCCCCTGTCATTGGGGGCAATCCGGGTCTGGCCTGTAGGGAGACACGGTAGGTGGGTAATGTAACAGTTCCACAAAGTGGAATTTTTTTTCGATGGAGGGGGTGAGTTCAGGGTGAAGTTGGGGCCATTTGTGAGGAATTAACTTCCACTTCTACTGTGTAATTATTTGATGATTTCTGAATGGCATTCCCCAGTTATTCTTTATCTGCATGTGAAATCACTTTTACGGGTGCTCGTGTGCAATGCCAAAGCACTTCTTGAGTCAAAATGTCAGCACAAGGTTTTGAGCCAATCTGAAAGCACATAGTTGGCATGATGCAGAAGCCTGGAAACTGCTGTTATCGTGGTGCCAGATGTTCCTCAGACATGAATGAGACAATTGTGAGCCATTGTTAATGGTAAGGTATGTCCACTCACTGAGCTAGCAGCGCTATTTTAGCTCTTCCACGCGTCTTATCTTCACGACCAAAAGCAGCCTTGTTTTCTAACCGCTTGTGGATAAGATAAAGATAAGATAATGATCTATGACAGAGGTCGTTAAACTGCACAACTAAGGTGAAGTCAGAGTGACGACGTTCTCCAAGACGTGATGGCAGGCTAGTTTGAGAATTTTTGGCACCCGAAAAAAGAGAAGCAGATGCAGCCGAAACCTGTTAGTCGCCCACCTCTAATCGGCTTACACTGGCTCTGTGACAGACGACTGGCACCTCTGAAGGGTCACACACATGGTCACTGATACGCCTCACAATAACGTGTGTCCTGTGGATAACTGCATGAAGCTCCAACAGCATTTCACAAACTTCAGCTGCAGACAGATCATATTTTGTATTTTATATGACTTTTTTTCCCCTTCTATCTCAGGAGTGCGCATGTGCAATTATCTACTTCCAGTTTGTTCTTTTCTTTATGATCTTTACTTTTTTGATCTTCTTAATAGAGAAAAAAATCACTTCAATTCATCTGACTTTAGTGAAAGTTAATGACTTGGAGCAGGTTTTCTCAAAAATATTTGCATCTAATCTTCCATTTAGTGAAATTATTAATAATAAGAGGAACAACTTTTGGCATTGATCAGGGATATGCATTCTTTTTTTTTTTGCTATATTACTTGAAATCCTCTTTACACCCAGATAGCAACTAATTAATTAAATGCTTTGACATCAAATTTAAAAAAAGTCACCCGTTTGAGCTGCAAGGCTGTAAAAAGGTCATCCAGTCATCTTCCACAAATCATTGCCCACTGGACTGCCTGTCAAACTCTCTTCTTGCCCTGTGTGTACCACAGAATTTCATGCTCTAGTTGCACGTGACCAGAGTCTACACCATTGCTCTGCTTAAGCTGGCCAGCGATCTTTTCGCTGACTGTTCCAGCTGAGGATTTTCTTGTCTGCAAGTAGGAGGCGGTAGTGCTCCACCCAGGTGCCAACCACCAACAAACAATTTCAATGTATTTTCAATTTATTTTAGATTATATAGCACCAAATCACAACACAACTGCCTCAAGCCGCTTCACATAAGTAAGATCTAACCTTACCAACCCTTAGAGCAAGTACACAGGCGACAGTGGTAAGGAAAAACTCCCTTTGATGATATTGAGGAAGAAACCTCAAGCAGACCAGACTCAGAGGGGTGACCCACTGCCAGAGGTGGGCACAGCTAAGCAAAAAGTTAGTTTCGCTAACCGTTAATCCGTTAACTGAAAAGTTAGCTCCGCTAACATGAAACCGATAAAGGATTTTTGAACACCCCATACATAGCGACAGAAGACATCAGACACACTACCCTTCTCACTTATGGTACCTCACAACATGACACTTAACTAAATGGACTAAACCATCAGAACACAAAAACACAATAACTCAATAACATTAACAACACTGTTAGACTAAAATGAACAACAACTGCATTCAAAAACCCCAAAGCCTCCCAACTCCCATGATGCATTGCAGTCAGCACTTCACAGTCTTAGCGATCGCTACAGTAACATTTACAGTATTATGAGTATAA
>CABFOU010233907.1:0-10483 GCA_900660325.1 Opsanus beta
AGGCACTGGACGCGTGATAGGGGTGCGGGCTGACTCTTCCGTTCGAGCCTGGCTGACTTTGTGTGTCTCCGGAACACGGTGCAACCTTTTCGTGTGTCGTCCATTTGGCCGTCTTCGGCCAATTTCGCCCAACATCGTGTTATGTGTGAAGGGGCCCTAAAAAAATCCAACGTTCTATTCTATGGATTTAGATGTGTTTAACATCAAAAATGGTTAGACTGCAGTTGTATATATGTCAAGTTATGGCTTGACAAATACTATAAAAACATTATATTGTACATGAGTCCATGATGTCTTCACACTGAAACGCATCAGATCTTTAAATGTTTTTTATATATATAATACTCATAGCACTTGAACATGAATATTCCATACACAAATGTGAACGATATCAAACAGTTTGCATAGGTTTGGGGTGCAAATTTCAATGCATGGAGCAAGAATATGGAACTTTGCCACTTTTTAGCAGCTCAAACTCTTTTTAACACCTCCATATCTCAGAAACTAATGAAGATCGAAGCCAAATATTTTCCACAGTTGTTGTTTTGTCTGACCACATTATTTCCATAAAGTATGAAACAAATCCACACTGGTCAGTTGGTAAACCCATATGGGATCGTCTCACATTACCTGCCAAAGTTCACTTCTGTTGAACTCTGCAAAAAGAATGTATTGCTTTAAAAACATGGACGAATCCATGCATTGCTGCAGATTGCAATGAAATGAAATAAAGTTTAAACACTCCCCACCAAAATGCACGTGTCACTGTTGCAGAAATACTGTGAGGGAAATATGTGGAATAAGAAATGAACAGCAATATTGAATGAAGGGAATAAGAGTTGAAGAGATGAAATGATGGAAAAGATAGAAGGAGGATCACACAGAAGAGAGATGTACAAAGAAATGCGGGAAATGGCGAATGACCAGAAAGCAGATGTGAGTCAGAGAAATTAAGATGGAGGGATGAGGAAAACCAGCCCAAAAAGGCGGAGCTTCAGCAGGAGGATTTCAGCCTTTTTGGCTCGGCTGCATGTTAATACACTGGAGCATATTGTTCAGCTCAGGGAGCTGAACAAAAAAAAAAATCCAGGTCAGGAGATAGGAATGGGGAAAGAAGTGCAGGAGCAAGAGATGAAGGCAGGTGAAAAAAATACTGAAGAGGTCAGAGATGGAAGCGTGGGGAATATTATCACCTGCATAATGAGGAACATCCTGTTTTAAAATATCATAGTCATACAACCTGGAAGTTATGTTTGAGCAGGTTCTTTAGTGCCACCAGCAGAAGATCATATGAATTTTCACACCAGTGGTCTGCAGTGATGTGCACTGGATGTGTGTGGACTCATATGCGTCTGTGTGTGTGTGTGTGTGTATGAGTGTTGTGTGTGTTAGAGCTAATATTATCGACTTTTGAATGCGCGAGGTCCAAAGGCAAAGCCACTCAAGAACATCCCCTGCAATTCAAGTGACCTGCTTTCCTCACACCAGCTCTTTCCCATTACCCGGAGTGGCATTTCATTTAGCTTCCGTCATTTATCTTTCCTTTTCCAGATGGGATAGGGACTCGTGTTGTTGACATCTCCCCCCCTCTGTTTTTTTTTTTGTCACTCTCCCTCTTTGTGTTGCTTTATTTTTGTCTGCCTTGTTGTTGGCCTTCTTCTGGTTTAATTCAGCATCTGGTAAATTTGCTACGTCATGCACGGGTGCAGATACATGCTTAAACTGCCACAGACTGTGCACCTTGCAGGGAGTGAAATTTCAAGTCGGGTTCTATTGAATGTTGACGTTCACTGACAAACACCCCAAAGCGAAAAGCTCTGCTGGCCCTGAAGTGTTTGCGCTTCATGGCCAACTGATGTTGACAGCCACAAAGCACATGTGACACAAGGTTTACCTTTTTATACTCTCTGTTCAGCACAAGCAAAACATGCATCAGTGATTCAACATAAATGCTAGTTTAGATACATAGGCAGAGATAACAAGGAGGCAAGATGGCCTTCCAGCCGCCTAGTGGTTGTAACATAACACAACACTAATTCTTGAGTTATATACTGTTGAAATGTTGCTTTTTTTTAAGCTGGCACAACACTATTAAAAATTAAAATTTTGCTTTCTTTTTGTTGTTCTTTTTGTAATGCATAATTTAAGGGTTTTTATTATAATTTATTGGAGTAAGCGGTTGAAGATGAGTGAGTGTGAGTGTGAATGTATTAAAACTGCTTGTAACTTTGAGTGGGCAGTATTCCCCCAAGGAGGAGTGGTTTAGTGATTCAGTCAAGGAGACTTTGGGAATCAAACCTACCTACCCAATACTTAATACCTGTAGCACAGTTCAAAATGATTAACAATAACTATTATTCTTAATCAAAAAAACATAAATTATTCACCATTACCTTGACCAGTTGATTGGGTTCAGCATACAGAAGAAAACCATCAACAGTGTCTCTCTAGACAAGATATTTCAAAAAGTAATGAAGCAATTTTCAAGATATTGTATGTGGAGATTATCCTTGGGTCAGGAAGAGTTGATGCCAATCTGTCTATAACGTATATTTTTCTTTGGCATTGCCTGCTTGAACCTGCTTTATGATGTCACAAAGGCTTGTAAATGTCCTTCTGACAGTTGGGCTTTGATGGGGGGTTGTGTTCTCTGAGTTCCCTCTCAGGGTTCCTCAGTTGAATGTGGAAGACAAATACGGGTGTTGTACAGAATGAAGGTATTTAGATTTAATGCCCTTGGTTCCTTCTGGAGGTAGTGGAATACTAGCTGTGACTTGTGGGCCCGCGGGGGATGAACTAATCCAGAACAGAAGTGTGAGCGAATGATGAGCAAAGCAGTTTTAAATGAATGGAGCCGGCTACACCCTGCAGCTCCTCCTTGGAGATTCCCAAAGCATTCCCAGGCAGGACGAGTTATGTAATCCCTCCAGTGTGGTCTACCTCGTGGTCTTCTTCCAGTTTGATGTGCCTGGAAAGCCTCCAAAGGGAGGCATCTGTGGGAGGGCTTTTAATCAAATGCCTGAACCCACTGTACTATTTTCAATGCGAAGCATTTTGTAATTCTGAAGCCAATAATAGAAATAAGTAAGAAACCTTTATCGGTTTGTGAACATTTTATTTTTTATCTGAAAACAAAATGCATAGTCAAACCCTGAAGCAGAAGTAAATCTAGTCTTCTCATCCCTCATTTGTAGTCGTCCCAGGCTATATTCTCTGCAGTCAATACTTCTGACAATCTCAGCTTTCAGGCAAAACTTCCTTCACACTTCAAACATTGACTCGGCATTGAACAGCAAAAGTCAATATTTTTTCAGATGCCCCTCTTTCCCCATATCTATCTTTCAGCTCCTCTGTCTTTTTAGTTATTTAAAAGGGAGTTTTACTTTGCCTTTTTTATAAATGTTATATGAGAACAAGTGCATGCACAGTCACCACAGGTGTCCCCTGAACCAGCTGCAGGTAGAAATGCAGACGTACGGTACGAGGAGACTGAGGGCAACAGAACTGGTGAGAAAGGAAGAGAAAAAAAAAAAAATGAAGAACAAAAGGATCGCGGGAGGTCACAGAGAGGTGAATGAAAGCAAACATGAGAGTATACATCAAGGCAAAAGGAAAGAAGTCATTGAGCTGGAGAGAAGAGTCACATGTATACGTGCTTGTATATGCCAAAGGGGCGCTCAGAGTTGGGCTAATAGGTGGAAACTATGAGAGAACAAACACACCTTTTGGATCGTCCTGTGCAACAAACTCAGAAGAATTTTAGGATGGATGTGACTGTAAAGCAAATGGCTGCAGTTTGACGTCAGCTCTTTGTATCACAAGAGCATCTGTGAAAGAGCTGCGACTTCACATGTAGAGGTTTAGAAAGAAAACTAGATGGGTGGAAGTGGGAATGGAAAGGTTTAGGAATCTGCTCCCCACCGTGCAGAGATCACGCTCTGCGAGATGCTTAGCATTCGGCACATGCCCCTTCTACCTATCAGCGCGACATCACACCATCCTCACATACATGAACACCTAAAATAAACCGGGCCGCTGCAGGGTGGAACTTAATGGAGTGTGATCTGCTCTGACATCTCGGCACCGGGCCCCTCATCTGCATGCAGGCGGTACTCACCGGCATTCAACGGCCCTTAATAATAAGAAATCCAGACTGAGGAATTGGCACAGCTAATGTGACAGGCCTTTATGGATACTCTCATTCATGTAGGACGGGCAGCACACTGTATTATCCTCCCCAACGCTCAGATACCGTGCACATCCCTGATTGTTAAAAAGCAAAGATTAATGATGTGAGGGAGTATTATTTCTTTCTGAGAGTGTACAAATCACCCGTGTCACCTGTAGATCTCACTGTGTGATTAGGTATATAAGGAAACTTAATACTCTTAACAGAGGTAATATGCATTTTTACTAATTTTGGGAGGTCCTGCACCTTATACTCCAGGGCAATTTGCATACCAAAAAATAAAAAAACTATTTATATTGGGCCTCCCAGGATTCAAAGAAAAACAAAATAAAATAAACTCCAATAATAAAACAGTTAATGGCAATAATAAAAGTACACCCCAACAATGCACAAAAATCCCAAGTTATACAGCTGATAATCAAGAAATACGGTGCAATTTCAATGCCAGTGCGACTTATATATATTTTTTACCTCTTGAAGAGCCATTTTTTGACAGGTGCGATTTATACTCTGGAAAATATGGTAGTTCTTTTTACTGCACAAATGCGATTTTATCATGTTTCCTTATGGTAATAATGACTAGAATTTGGAATGCTGTTATATGTCCACAGAAATTGTGCTGTGTGGCCTCCTGCATGTACAGCCCAGTCTCACACTTTTTTTGGTGATACCGTCACGAAATGAGTCACATTTTTGTGACGCGGTCAAGTTAATTTCGCTATACCCCTAACCATAACCTAACCCTAACATTAACCATAATCCTAACCATAACCTCCATGCACCCCCCCCCCATGTCACCCCAAATTTCGTGATATCATCATGAATTAATTTTGTGATACCGTCATGAAAATGTGATGAATTTTGTGACGTATCTTGAACGAAAAGATTAAATTGATTTTCGTGATGCCATCACAGACTGGTGTGAGATCAGGTAATAGCATAGTGTGCTAGACATTATTTTAAGCAGTAGATGTCTGTCGTCTGTGAATACTTGTTAACTAAGGCTCCAAGAAATCATGCTTTTGGTGAAGTAATTGGCTGGGAAGCCTCGACCCTTGAATGAGGCTTCATCTCACCATCGTGGCTTTTTTTTTTCCTTCTCCATGATCTTCATTACATATTTTTCATTCCTCTGAAATATTTGCACACAATTCCATCTTCCCAGAGATCCTATGAGCGTACACTCTATCGGTGTGTTTTATATTCCCAAAGGAAGTCGAACACAAAGTTGCACTGTAGTTTGGTGTAATTTGACTACTTATCTGATTTGGTAAACGTAGCAGTTGTCATCCAGACAGCTTTTCTACTTGTACAAGAAAATCAGATGAGTATTAATATTGATCCATCCTTTCGAACATGATGTATTTTGACTAGATTATCAGATCATCTTCACTGTTCACGGACATTCATCCGCATCTACTCATTTAAGTATAGTTGTTTGCATTTATTGCATAATCACAGTATTATTGCACTATTGTCACAGGTAGAAATCGCTGATGGTGCAGCGGTTTGCGAGCACTTGCAGTTTCATAATACACGGCGTTAGCCCCTAACAATGGCGCAGATTTGATACATGAGATGAATGGTGTGAGATTTAGTCTCAGGCCTGGTTGCTCTGTTAAATTAATTTGTGGGTAATGACATATGAAACATTTTTTCTGCAGGTGATCACTGTGTGAGCACTTAATGCCCAGTTTTGTTGCTGGTGATTGATTGAGTTCCGTCACACCTGTGTTCTGTTCCACTGGAAAGAGTTTCCCAGCAAGTCTATCAGCTGTCATTAGCGTCATCATCATGTTCGTCATTATCATCTGCAGTCCCCGTTTAGTGCTTGTGACCCGAGGGATTAGCTGTGACCTTGTAGCAACAGCCTCAGTCGATGCTGCAGGCTCCGGGTCTGGTTCCTAACGAAGTCCTTCCACAACAGACCCGCTGCTTAATGAACTTCACCCAGATGCTGAGGGGAGCTGTAGCCTCCCTGTAGCCCACAGTTCCTCTCCAATCACAGCGTCTCCTCCCCGTCCTTCTTTTGCTGCTGTCATCCAGTGCGTCTCTGTCTGTCTGTCTGTCTGTCTGGACCAGCGCTGGATGTCACTTTGATTATAAATGGCTTCCATTCCTGTTTCCCTCTTCTTCCCCCCTAACACAGTTTAACCCTCAGCCGTCCTGTTTCCTTTTCAAAGCACGCGTGTATCTGCATGTGCACAGAGCACGTCATGGCTCACAACACGCTTTAATGGCGGGGTTAATATTAAAGAGGTTTTGTACTGCTGTGCGTCTGTAAAGAACAAAGCCATTTATCTTTCAAATTTTCCACATCTCCACCACCAGCCAAACGTTCCACTTCCCCCGCAGCAAAAATAGCTGAGCTCCTCTTAGCGCCCGTGAAGAGGGAGGGCTGCGAAACGTTTTTCTCACACGCTAAAGCACAAAATGGATTCATCTCTTTTTAGCACACGAGACCCAGAAAAAAAAATACCCCAAAACAAATAAACAGACACAGCGGCGTAGATTGACCAAAAAGCAAAAAGGATGGTGACAAATGGCTCTTCTTAAAGCTGCATAATTCTGTCATTCCTCTTAGCCTGGAGGGAGAAGATTTATTATTTTATTTAAATAAAACAGTCAAAATAAAGCGCCCAAAATGTCTGCTGTGACATAAATAATTGAGACACAGTGACGGCCTGCCGTTTAAGAAAAGCCTTAATTTACTTGTGCTCGTGTCTGCTTTGTCTTCATGCTGACATGTTCACTCAGGCCCATGTGTAGTTGGACAGTGACACATTTTTTTCTAATTTTGCGTCTGTGCCACAGTGGAGTTGAAATGAAACAATTAAGGTGTGATTATTGTGGAGACCTTCAGTTTTAATTCCACTGGTTCAACAAAAATACCACATTATGTAGGAATTACAGCCATTTTTATGCACAGTCATAAATAATTGGACAAAGTAAATATGTCATGGTTCATGCCACTGGTGTCCCTTTTCTGTCTCTTGGGGTCTTTGTATGCTCTTTCAGTTATTACTTGCCTTTCCATCTCCTTTATGTTAGTTATACCTCACGCTCTTATTTTGACATTTGCTCTGTGTGTATTTTCAGTGGCTTTACTTCCTGTCACCTGGGCTTCTGCTTTCATGTGTGCTCTGACGTCCTCTTTGATTGTTTGACACACTGCATAACCATTCACAGCCCATCACTCCAGTACCAGATTATCTTGCTCATAGGCTTTCTCGCTTGGCTTCCTCGTGTTTCTTCCACAGCTGCCGAACATATGCTGCCTCTATGTGTTTTCTGAGTTTATGCCGCTGTTTTCTTATCTATCGCTTTGGTATGATTGCAAGATGTGTATTGCTTGTTTAACATGAATACTCCCTTGCTGCTTCCCCCATGGACACAATTGCCAGACGGACGGATTTCCTGTGTACCGAATTCTTGCCCGTGTCCTTCACCATTTTCATCATCTGTTTCCACCTGGATATTGGTGTGGAGGAGTTAAGATGACGCATAATAGTTTGAAAATTATTCTTTGCTGCAGTTTTTCAAATGCGAACATTAATTATTTGTATGACTGAACAGATTATGAAGTTAATTAATAACTCCATTGGCTGAATGTAAGACTTTGCTTTTGAAAATAATTCATTATTTGTTTATTTTGAATGACTAACAAATGAAAACAACATATATACAGTTGACGATATTGATAGCTAATACATTATTGACATAAAACTTCAAGTTTTCTAATTAATTTTACTTTGATAAATTTGCGTCCTCAGTTATTCAAGATTTAATCTTATGTTCTGAGGAACTTTTTGTTTGGATTGTTACAGATCCACTGGTTGTGGTAAAGCTCACTGAGGGCTCCGTTGCAGCTTTGCAGAGGTGTGCGCTTTTCTGGGCGTCCCATAAGTGTAACTAAGAAAATAAAACCTCCAATATGCAAAATGGCACTCTTTCACATCATGACTGTGGCATATACCGTGTTGATCTTTCCTGTCGTGATGTTGAGAAGTCCTCAAACAGGCAGAAACATTGGTCTTTGTGGGGACCAGCCTCACATGGTGCTAATTAATACCCTGCTGCTCTCTCGCTGTGCTGGATATGCTGCAGAGTGTATTGGCTGCGAGCCAGCAACGTCAAGTGTTGGTTTATTGAAAAAGCGAGTCCAAGCCTCTCTGTTATCAATAGGGGTTGGAGCAGGCTGTGTTCCTCCTCTTATCACGCCACCTCCTCCTCCTCCTCCTCCTCTCTGGTGTTATGTTTGTATTCCTGATTTGTGTTTATGTCAGTTTTTATGCGACTGTGTGACATGTGAGTACACACGCGTGTTTGTGCACCTCCCTTTTGCACATATCTGCATGCACGGCCACAAATAGACCTGGATTGCATCATTGATTCTGTTCCAAGGGGTTAGCATGGCGCCGCCAACCACAGATGGCGTTATCAACCACTGTGAGCTCCATGCAGCTTTGAGTTTGGGTGCATTGGAAATGTGTGAGTGAGTAGAGAGCAGCCACGCGGAGAAGCACGGATGTTGCAAGTTCTTTGAGAACACAAAAGAAATATTTACTCTCCCAGTTTGTTTCTCCTCGCCTTCCTCTCGAGTAACTCAGATTTATTTTGTTTTCTTCAGGAGCAGCTGGTTGTTTTGGGTAGCGGGACGGGATGAGAGCATTTTACATAATTGACCAGTGAGCCAGCGATGCTTCCTAGTTGGCAGGTCTTCAAAGAAAAGCTAAAACCTTCCCTCTCTACCACCACCTCATCAGCCAGCCCTCATCTCGCCAAGCTCTGCAGGCTTCGTGTGTACCGCGCAGCAGACCTGGGGCATATGTGTGCACTTCCAATCGAAAAATGTCACAGACAGGTTGTATCTTATCACCAGTTCCAGAAATTCATTTGAAATTGAATAAATATCTGTGCAGTTTTTAGGGATTTTTTTAATAATTTCCACAGTACTTTAAATTATGGACTTCTTCCATTTCATTCAGAGTCAAATTTATATTTGCCACAGGTGCTTTTGCAATTGACCACTTTCACAACAACCTGTGGGTTGGTGGAGATAAGTCAAAATAAGCAGAGCATCATGAGGAATTGTCAATACTGGAAACCCGGAAGTGGACGAGCCACGGTCTTACGATGTGTTTATGCAACACAGAAAATATAAACAGCTCACAACTGCAATTCCAGTAAATTATTTTGACAACTTACGTGCATTTTTGATAAATATTGTGATTATTTTCATTTGTGAATGGCCTCAATGTTATTCCCATTCATCCCACATCTGCTCGATCTACCATCACCGAAAATCCACGCGAATGTCGATGTCGACACTGTGGATGCACTGTGTTACGAAAACGGTGAATCAGCGGATGGCTGGACTGGAAAAGGACGTTTTGTCCCTGTCCTTTTTTTCTTGTGTTTTTGATTTGGTTTGTTTATTTTTCTGGCTGTAGACAACATATCTCAAAAACATTATTGGCAGATTTTAATTAAAACTGGCGTCAAGTTTCATCTTGGGTTTGATTAGATTTTTACTGTTGTTATTATTATTATTATTATTTAATGTCTCCCTTTAGCTTTCAGTTCTGTTTGTAGTTTATTGTAACAGTGCCCCCATCAGCATTTAATGACAGACAATTAATGACATGAACTGATATATACTTTCTGTTTATCTAGTCTTTTACTTTCACTGTTGGCTTTTGATTAGATTTGCCTGAACTATGGTCCTTGAGTAATGGGTGTCTGAGCTTGCTCAACTTTGATGAGGATGATGATGATGATGATGATGATGCTCTTGTTGTCAGAACACAAAATATGTCACTGTTCATAAATACTGCCGGTTAAGATGCACACTTCTTGCACTATGATTGTGTTTGACAAAAAGCATGAATGGACTGCATTTATATAGCGCTTTTTCCATCTATATCAGAAGCTCAAAGAGCTTTACAGTAATGCCTCACATTCACCTAGTCACACAGACACACTCACACACCCATGTCAGGGTGCTGCCGTGCAAGGCACTCACTCCACACCGGGAGCAACCTGGTGATTAAGGACCTTGCCCAAAGGCCCTTAGTGATTTTCTGGCCAGACTGGGGTTTGAACCAAGGATCATCTCATCTCAAGCCCACTGCTTTACCACTAGACCATCGCCTCCCCCATCGGGGTCAGTGACGGCAGTCGGGCTGCGTGATTAGCCGTATTGATATTATAATTGAACAATCATTTCTCTCCATTTCCCTGGGTACAAAAACAACCAAACACAAGAACAGTCTCTTCCCACAGGCTGTCACC
>CABFOU010234032.1:0-11120 GCA_900660325.1 Opsanus beta
TACGCGAGAGGTCAGTTTCAGCAGAGTTCCGGTTTAGGGCACATTGTAAACAAACCTCGTGAAGTATGGACAACATCGCCGATTGCAGCCGTTATTTCAGCTGATCGGACATGACATGCCCCAGACATGAGCAAGGTGAGTCTGTGGCATCACTTCTTCATCATTAACTCGCTGAATCAACGCCATCCACATCCTCGCTAGCCATTGTTTACATGAGCTTTGAAACGCCGGAACTCCGCTGGCACCGTGGTGCATTCTGGGAAGCGCAGGGGGCCACCAGAGGGATTATGGGAAACGTTAAAGTACTGGATGGTATAAAAACTAAAGATATTGTACAGAACAGTGTTCCTGTTCACGCTACCAAGCAATGTCATTTTCATCATATTTACAAAGCTACTATGGTGGACAGGAAGTCGAAAGGGTCAACACGCATCATGGAGTGCAATTAAGGTATGTCATTTTTTTTTTTAATTAACTTATCAATCAGTCTAAAGTAATGTTGGTTTGACAGCCATAGTTTTTATATCATGTGTCTTCATAACCACTAGCCCACACTGCTGTAAATAAGCACCGTGACATTCTGTCATCTAGCTCCTCACCGGTGCTGTCCGTGCGGTGCGACACTTTGCCGCTCTTGCCCATCTTGTCCTTCCCTCTGCTAAGAGCAGCTAGCTTGGTGGGGATCTGCTGCTGTACCCCGGCAGCTTTGTGCTGTTGGTTGGTGGTACTGAAGAGATGCAACGGCACCTCTGTCTTCAGGGAGCCGGTGCCCGCCTCCCGCCGGAAAGCCACTTCGGGACGCTCTGGATAATCCGCCGAGGCGACTGACAGGCTGGCACGTACAAGGGGTTTGTGAGGCAGCGGCACTTCTGAGGCGCTGGTGAGGCCGACTACGCCAGAGGACATCAGGAGATCGCCGTTCAGACTGCCAGACAGAGGAGCCACCTGGAGGTGAGGAAGACACAGAGCTGATTGAGGTTTGGAGCAACGGCACACATCTTCAAATATTACAAACATTTTCATAAGACTTCAAATTTAATGTTTGCTCACAAAACATGGCTTTCCAACTCTGCACCGTAATTATTCATATTTGCGGTTGAATTGAGCTTGGACACAGAGTTACAAAAATCCATGTTTTGCATGCTGTGTGTATGTGTGTGCTGCCTACACTGTGGGTATGAAAATGAATCTTTTTATTTTGTGGGAGAAGACTTTGAACAATTCAGAAAGAGAACAGAAGACAGAGAAACACGATGCAAAAATTGTCTTTGGAACGCCGCACCATTACAGAAATACAATCTGCTGAGGAGCATGGTATTTATGGGCTAAAGAGGGAATCAGAAACACATGCTCGTCTTTCTGCTGAGCACACAGTTTGGCAAGTTTGCTTCGGGTTTTTGATGTGTTCCAAGAGGCTCAAGGACAATGCATGAGCATGCACACAAACACAGAATGAGAAACAAAACCCCCAGTCCTTGTGCACATAAAGGCGTGTTCAACAACACAGGTAGAGCAGACAAGCACAAAGACGAGGAAAAGACTCACGAGATCAGTTGATGAAAGACACTAAGCACATTACCCACTTCATCGCTAAACTGAGGGATAGAATCTGGAGACTGAGACAAAAGCACCGTCCAGTCTGCAGTCACTGAAATGTACAGTATAACAATGGAGAGGTACAGCGTCACTAATCCAACGCGCTGTATTACATGAGAAGTAAACAGCATGTTGCAGTAGGATCTTTATAGATCTACAGAAAAAACTAAAGATCTTTAGGGACTCGTGTGCTGCAAATCATTCATTCAATGCAAAAGTTAAAACGTTAAAAATAAAACCTCATCAGTCGACTATCTGCATCCCACCCCAAAAATACTCTCATGATATCCCAAAAGTATGAGAAGATAAAGCAAAAGATGACATATCGACTTGAAGAAGTTGAACTAATTTGTGCGTTCATTCATGCAGTTTCAGGTCAGGATCACTAGAAAATTGAAGACATCATCTGAAAAACACCACAGACTACATGCATAAAAAAAATTACTGCTGCTAAAACCATGTGCGTCTCGGCTGAAAAGCTTTAAATTTTTCCACAAATTTAAGGTCTGTTTCATTATTTGGTTTCACAGTTTGAATCCCAGCAGAGTTTAAAAGTCTTCATAATACGAGACACTATTCAACCTCAGAGAAAGAAACTAACCAAAACGTTGCAATGCAATTTAATCAAAAACTTGGGACGATGTGAAAATGCAAAACAAAAAAAGACGAAAAAAACAAAAAAACAAAAACAAAAACAGAAATTCTTACATTTACTTTTGACTTCTATTTTACTGCAGACAGTATGAACCAAAGATCTTTCATGTTTTGTGTGGTTAACTGCATTTCATTTATTAATATACATCAATTCCTGCATTTAAGGCCTGCAAGACATCAAAAAAGAAAAAGAAAAAAAATTAGAGTGGGGCAATTTATCCTAAATATAAGGATTAAATCATCACTTTTATAGCCAGTTTTCTTTAGACAAGACAAGGGATGGATACATGAATATTTCCAAGTAACTGAATATGTTGTGGACGTCATTTCCATCAATCACTAACAAATACAAACAGGATGGTACCGTATGGTAAATGTGTCCAGCAGGCAGTTCTAAAAAAAACTGAGCGACCATGCTGGAAACAGACTAGTGAGGAAAGCCACCAAGACATCCAGACAACTCTGAATTAGTTATAGGCTTTGTGGTTGGAGAAATTGCGCATATTGCAACGTTTGTCTGTTGCATCACCAGTTAGACAACGGACCTCAGGAAAATGGGTAAAAAATAATGACAATACAACAAGTTCATGAATATGTAAGAAACTGTCACACAGATGGGTTAACCAATTAATATATGATCAAACTGACAGATGCTGATGAAATAAAATTCACCAAGTTCAATTTCTGTCTCATTCATCACTAAACATTTGTGTTACGAATGCCTGCTGAACACAATAAAAAGTCATTGTTCCCTGTGGAACGCACCTCGATAGAGGATGTAAAACTTCCTGTAGTGACAGGAAACGAGTGATGACTGCTTCACAAGACAAGAAGGGCCGACTCATCTAACCGTGACAGTGTGCATGTGCAGGTTTTAGTTTTTTTCAGCCGTAAAGTCAAAGCATGACAAGACGACCCAGAGCAGAAAAGGGTCCTGCAGGGCAAAGTCTCCATACCTTTTTCCCCTCAATGCACACGTTCCTTTTTCCCCCCTCTCCACAATTTCAATCTTTCCTCACTCGTTCATTCATTCATTCCAGCACACAGATGTTTCATTGTTCTCAATACAAGGTGACTGGCATAAAGTGGCACAAACAGCAGGTTTCCAGGGCAGTAAACCGTGTGGAAGCAGGCGAACACAAAGAGCCACTGACTGACAGCACATAAACAACCAACACTGGCTGCCTTCCAAAAGCGGCTCTTAATGACAGGCTAAGGACTGGCTAATTACACAGCCAGGTTCCTCTCATCCTGAAAACTGCCTGGATACTCCCATTTCACACATACGCCGCTTAGCATCTCAACTACCACTGCACAATGTGCTGATTGTATGCCGGAAAGAGATACTGGGTTATAAAAGGCTGCAGAACAGTAACATGGAACATGGAGTGACCTCCTGCCTTCAAAACGACTGTTGGTGGTGAATTTACCATAGCAAGTAAGAGAGGCCTAAATCTGTCAAATCCAAAATCCAAACTGACAGTTTATGTGGTATGTAACGATGGTAAATACTAAAAATTACCCTCGTCAAAGCCTGTTTGTTGAGCAATGAATCAACCATTTGTACAATGATTCAGTGATCGTTCTAACATATTCTGATCAAAAGCAAAATGCATTTTGCGTCGGCATTGCACACACAATTCTTGTTTCAGAGCCAATTGCTGACTACAGTGACTCAAACCAGAGTGCTCATAAAACTGCCATTATTTAAGGTGACTGTTGTATACAGTGATAGAAACGATATCTGCCACTAATCTTAGCATTTTTGCTTCACACAGCAAATGTCACGGTCATATTATTGACCAAATACGTCTTGCGTCCCCGTGTGTCAACATGAGGACAGGGCGTTGATGGGTAAAGAGTAATTTGGTTGAGGTTTTCAAGCCGCAGACTCCAGTCCAATTGGGTATCGTAAATGAGCCTGAGGTTACAGAATAACTACAGTAAGTGCAGCAAATTACGTTTGCAGTTTGGCTGCTGAACAAAAAGCAGAGGACTGAGGCAGTCATTAAATTCAGTTCTTTGCTTAGAGGAGGGCTATTGATTAAGTTCTCTTGTAAAACTTTCTCAGCACATCCAGGAAATTTAACCTTTGACACTGTGGTCAACCAAGAAGCTTTGAATACAAAACCTAAGGGGTAGACCATTTAGGTTTCTGTTTATTGTACATAATGTGCCTCTTTTTGCTTTTTTTTCCCCCCGCCCCCATTTGATTCTTGCACTTTGCAGGTGATTTCTCTCTGAACGTCGGCTCTAAACACCAATTATACACATGCTTTGACATTATACTCACAGCACAATTAAGCAATCCAACCCAAAGCCTTGACCTGCTCTGACAGCCGGTGCATTCCTTACCAACCATCACAAGACAACACATGAGGCATAAATTGTTCTGAAATCAGGCACGTTGTAACTAGTGCCGCTTTTGCTCAAACACTCCTGTGTGCAGAAACAAACACAGACATGTCCTTTTTTTTTTAATGAGAACTAATCACAGCTCTGTGAGTTCGCTGATGAGCCTTAATGTTGGGTGATGGTGATTAAATGTCTGTTGATGTCAGACTGGCCTGGAGCCAGAAAAAAAGACCCTGAAATCACAGCTGATGAAAATACTTTGATGTGGAGAAACAAACCGCTTTCAAATCCACGGCCAAGAAAGTCCCACAGTCGTGCCAAATTTAAAAGCTCCAACAACTGTAAGAACCCTTACATCTGCATTTGTACAAACACACGCACATACTTCTTAGTCTGTCTGGAAAAACATTTAATGGATTGTGTTGTGCTGATAATGTCATACCAAGCTGATTGGCTTCAGCCTCCTCACGGAGACCATGTAAGAAGTCAAACCACACAGTTTTACTCACCGTCACCCTTCCAGGGGCGGCCTCTAATTATCTTGGCCCCTGCATCATGCATCACAGCAGATTAAGAGTTATGTTAGCTTGTTGTTTTGTTAATGTTTGTATTTAAAGCTCCAGTTAAACTGGAATGATCCATGACACTGTAACATCTTGTTACCCACAACAGCCCTGGATTGGTAGAGACATTATGAGCCCTACAGTAATGATAAAATAAACAAAATTTTAAGTCTCATCTGTGCACAGCATTACCAAACCAACATCCACAAAGACACTTTTGGAACCTCAGAGCTGGTCCGGTGAAAAGGATGAATGAGGAAAAAGCTTACATGTGTTCACACTCCCACACAGCTGACACTGTAATGTGACTCATGCAGTGGCAGACTGCCACAGTGGAGGATATAAAATATATAGATGGCAGCTCTTCAGAAGGTCAGCATAATATTCACCATACTTTAGTATCACACAGCAGATGGTCCAAATCAGTGGTGCCTTTTCCCAGAGGAAAGTAAGCACGGTGTTCTCAGTCGAACATGAAGCCTTGAACATTTTTGGTCTTTGGCAATTCAAAGTTGTCCATAAGGACCGGCTGAGTTCAAGGACTTCAAGACTTAAGCGCAATAAATCTGATCAAGAGACTGATTGAATGTTTGCTATCCTCATCAATTGGTCCACGTGGACACTTGAGATTCCTTGTGCATATATCTTAAAAATGTTTAAAAAGAGGACTTCATTTTTCAATTAATTTACTGGTAGTCCAGACTCAAGTCTATTTAAAAAAAAAAACAATTCCCCCCTCACTCCCAAAGATAATTTAGCTACACTTTTAAAACCACCATGATTGGAATCATGTCAGTGTTTCTGACACATCTTGACAACAATATGGCAGTTTTGACCATTCATTAATTCGTCGCGTCTCATCCTTGACAGTTGGAAGGTGGTGATGTACTAGATACCAAGAGGTACAGCTCTTAACTACTACAACAGAAAAAAAGGGGTCAAAAACAAATCATGATAATCACAGTGGCAAGCACTGTTAGCAGTGCTTCACAAATTAATCCAAGAGTCTCCACTGCAGGATACTCCAGCAGCCTACATGCATCCACCATCTAGCTAAAATATGATTGGTTCTTCAGCTAAACACAGTAGCACTAGCAAGGCCTATAAATCGGCCATATAGACCTAACATGCCTTTCATAATCAACTTTTCAATGTCATTTCCACTCCACCTTGTAATACACAAAATAGTATCCTAGTGTCATTCTCCTGATAAAAGCCACCTATCGCTGAGTCAGGCCACTCACTATAATCTATGAAACCTGGTGCTTTTCATGTTCCCAAAGAGTTACATTACTATTTTAGGAACTCTTTGGTTCACAGCTTTTAGACCTTACTTCACTTTGAGTACTGCATAAATGGACAACAAAAAACAGAATCGCTAATAGAAACAGCACAGCTTTTACCAAACAAGTCAAGACTTGAATGGATGGGAATGTGTCATCTGTCAGTTGTTTGAGCTCGAGTTTGCATTGTAGAGAGAAGCGGCACAGCCAACTAGCAGTCAGGCATCAACCATGCAATCAGGAGGGGTATAAATTAGTTACAAATTCACCAAAATACATACTGATGAACTGATTTTGCACATGCTCCCAGATCTGACCTGACCTTTGCCACAATGATGCATCATTTGTGTCATATATCAAAATTAACTGAGCTGACAAAAATCTGCTGTTACACAGTAAGGATGGGATGTCAACAGAAACACAGGCAGCGATCCCGGGGGGGGGACAGAGGGGACATGTTCCCTCCTCCCATAAAGTTGTCCCCCCAAAATTCATTGTAAACACACACACACAAAAAAAGTTGAATGATAATATAGTAACACTCAATAAAAACACAAAACAAGCGCTGTGCATGGAACAGCACCTTTTCCTTGCGTTTTTTTTTTCCCTCTCACTCTTTCACACGTGCAATTAAATTGAGCAAAAATCAGCTATTTAATATAGATTTATATTTTCCTAAAGACTCATTTTAATCAAGCATAATTAAAAAGATATTTACTCTCTTTGAAAATCACATTTGTAATAATTCACTAGGCCAGGTTGTGACATTGAGCCACAACCTGGCCTAAATTCAGGCATTTTTGGAGCAGTGGCTTAAATGAGATAACTAATTTTCAGTTGTGTATTGTATACATTATTATTACCATTTTCTTATATTGTTCTAGGACTTATTTCCCCCACCTCAATGGTTTTCCTTTTGATTTTCTTTTGGTGTTCCAACCGTTCCTTCTCTTTTTCCACAGCTCTGGTAGACTCCCTTAGTCTCTCTAGGTCCTGTTGATACGTTTCTCTCTGCCTCTCCAGCTCCTCCCTCTCTTCTGTCAGATGTTCCTGCATTAAAAGGACAAGTTGTAGCAATGTTACAAACTCTGCTCAATATAGAACAATGTTAAAGAGGCATCAATAATCAATGCTTTTTGAAGTTGCTTGCTAAACTGCAACTCCAGTCACAAGTGAAGTACCATGACTGCACACAATCACAATATGGCACCTGAGTAGCCTGATGTGATTGGTACTAGATGACTACAAGATTCTTTTTTCACTCAGGCCACACAATTTGATAGGGGGGTGGGGAGAAGTACTATGGGAAATATTGAGATAAAGTAAATGTATGGTCTTGTAATTCCATTTCCCTAGTTATCAAAAGCTTAAAGAGCAAAAGAATTGTGTGATTTTATTTATTTTCAGTGCATTTTATCATATTTGTTCAGCAACTCGCCATATAAAACAAACTGGTGTTATTCGTGAACGACGTAGCCATTTTCACTTTGCATATCAGGGTTTGTTTGTTTGTTTGTTTTTTCCCCCCTTTCTCCGAGGAATTTGGAAGAGTGGTAATTCTGGGTCAATGAGTCTTAATCTCAGGTAAAATTTCATTATAAAACACACTTCTTAAACGCATCACAGAAATCTAAAACTTGCTGTGTCAGGCATAAATTACATTTATAGCATGAAAAATTCTGTGAGCAATCACAGAATTTTGAGATTTTGAGGCCGTTTAACAAAAAATTGTTTAAGAAAAAAAAGGAAGATAAAAACTGTCACAGTATGAAATATTTTATCTTATTTGGTCAATAGTTTAACAGAGTGGTTTTCATTTTCAAACCTGCTGTTCAAAATTTAAAAACCTGAATAAAATAAATCACTTCAATTAAAACGTTTATATCATCTTTGAAACAATTAACTTATGAAGTCATGAATCAACAATGACCTTTGCTGCTCCTGTTACATTATTCCAATCGCAGTTCAAACAGCTTTTTACTCCGTATGAAACTGAGATCTGTGAAGCATTTATAAAAATATTTGTTGATCAGCTCTGCGCGTGCTTTTGTGTCAAGGTCTGCAGGTCACAAACAGAACCATATTTTATACTTCTGACTTCATGTCAAAGTGTGTGCATGTGTGTGCACTGCAGAATAGAAAAAGCAGACCTGAGGCCCTTCACATACAGGAAACACCCAAACATTTCATCGAATTCACACACATTTGTAGGGGGAAAAAATTGCATTTTAATTGTGGGGTGTGAAGATTAACATCACACCGTTTAACAAATATATAATCACGCAGACTCGCATCACAACTGCGATTCAAATGCAGTCCTATTTTACACATCGCATGGCAGAAAAAGCCAAGAACAATTTATTCATTCTTCCAATTCCACCATTATTTTCCCTAATGTAGCCTGCAGGATTTTATTTTTTATTTTTTTTAATCTCTGGCACACAAAATTTAAGTACAAAACACCTGCTGACGTTTACAAGCATTTAACTATTTGCCACAAGCACATAAAAATGTGTGCACATATTCTGGAATGTGCTCCACAACGCTCAGGTAGGACGAACACGTCACCTCCAGTCGCCGGCACTCCTCCTCCCTCTGGCGGAGGATGTCCTCCGTGGCCTCGACTTGCTGGCGGTGCCTCTCCTTCTCCTTCTCCCAGCGCTGCATCTCCTGGCGATGCTGAGACTGAAGCTTGTGGAAGCTGGCCAACTCCTCTCTCTGCAGGGCCAGAGTGCGCTGCTTTTCCTGCTCCAGGAGCACATTACCCCGCTGGCGGCCAGGCAGGGAAGCCCGCTCTGTCAGCGAAGCCCGCTGCAGCTCAATATGACTGTCCTGCTGCGATACGATAGCCTGAAGAAGAAGAATAAATCCGAAGTTAATAAGATCATAGTCGTCTTCTTTCTCCACGTCTGGGCGGGGTCTATAAGGTGGAACGAAACTTGTCGTGAAAGGAGAACAAATTACTCGATTAATCATAAGGTAATGGAGAAAACAAAACACTATTACAAAAATATTGCAGAGTTGTAGTCTTCAAGTTTGTGGTTATATTTTGAACAGAAGCTACAACAACATACAGTGCTGTGATTTAATTTGTACAGCCAAAAAAAAAAAAGCACAAGATCATCTCAATGCAAGTCTCCCTCTGTCTTTGGCTGATCAAGGACAGCAACTATGTTCTCTACCAGGATTCTTTAGTTGTTCAGTGTTAGGGCAGGTTTTCACATATCACACAATTATGAACAAATTACCGAAACATACTAGTATTACAACGGAGTTGTAGCAATACAATACAGAAAGGAAAAAAAAAAAAAAAAGCTTGAAAAATAGTTTACCTGCAGACTGTAAAGCCTCTGAGAGAGCATCAGCACTCTGTCGAAAAACTGAAGTGGAGACACCAAAACAAACGTTGAATTAATGAGGTGTCCAGTGTTGCAGGTGTGGCCCTGAATATCCAATCCGGCAATATTCTGTCACACAGGCAGAGATCAAGCAATAGAGACTAACCTCAGTTTCGGGGAAGTTGCTGGACCACATGTGGTTCCATCTGGCAAGACAGCACCTGCTCTCGTCGACCTTAACGACAAATCAGACACAAAACAAATCGATGCTCATCAAATATCACCACAAGCTCAAAGCGCGTTTGAAAATGCATGCACCATCTGGAATTTATCCTCAGATTCCACACTATGTTTGCATTTTCTTCATTTCAACCCATCATGTTCCCTAAAATGTGCCCAGATTCCAATGGAGATCTAGTCTCCGTTAAAGTGGTGAATGAAGCAGGTGGGAAGTTCAAACAAGCTGACCTGTTAGCCAGAAAGCTCCACTGAGACACAAAAAATTCAGACTCTCTTAAAACTGCTTTCAGCTACTTCCGTTTGGAGTCACCACAGCAAATCATCTCTGTCCACCTCACCCTGTCCTCTGCATCTTCCTCTGTCACACCAACCGCCTGTATGTCCTCCCTCACCACATCTGTAAACCTCCCGTTTGGCCTCCCTCTTCTCCCCCTGCCTGGTGGCGCCATCCTCAAAGGACTTAAAAAGCAGATCTTTGCATGTAACTGTAACATTCAGATAATTACCCTATTCCTCTTGACCTAGTTTTACGTTCATATTTGTATATGAACAAAGTACACCACTGCAGCTCATCATTGTGACAGAGATCACAATTACTGCTATTCATTTTGTTTTGGCAGTTTCTACAAATGTGGATAGCATACCAGCCCAAAAGAGGAGTGGAGGATGCCATCATCTTCATGCTGCACAGACCTTACTCGCACCTGGAGGAGGCAGGCAACACTGTGAGAGTCATGTTCTTTGACTTCCCCAGTGCATTCAACACCATCCGGCCTGACTTGCTGGAGGCTCCACTGGTGGCCTGGATTACCAACTACCTCACTGGCCGCCCACAGTATGTGAGGCTTTGGGACATTACATCCGACACCATCAGGAGCAGCATGGGGGCACCACAGGGGACGGCCCTGTCTCCCTTCCTGTTCACACTCTACACCTCAGACTTCAGGTTCTGGTCACAGTCCTGCCACCTGCAGAAGTTTTGAGATGACTCTGCCATTGTGGGCTGCATCGGCAGGGACCAGGAGGATGAGTACAGGAGTGTGGTGGACAGGTTTATGGAGTGGTGTGGACTCAAACACCTGCAGCTCAAC
>CABFOU010234104.1:0-12894 GCA_900660325.1 Opsanus beta
ATATATGCACCAAACAGCTCTAAAATCCAAGCATTTAATCTCTAAAGGGTGTCTAACGTGTACTGTTAATGACTTACAGTGTTTGCAAGACACGCCACGTCATCCTCATTAATATGCAAATATATGCACCAAACAGCTCTAAAATCCAAGCATTTAATCTCTAAAGGGTATCTATGGTGTAAGTATCAAGTGTCTAACGTGTACTGTTAATGACTTACAGTGTTTACAAGACATGCCACGTCATCCTCATTAATATGCAAATATATGCACCAAACAGCTCTAAAATCCAAGCATTTAATCTCTAAAGGGTGTCTAAGGTGTAATGTTAATGACTTACAGTGTTTGCAAGACACGCCACGTCATCCTCATTAATATGCAAATATATGCACCAAACAGCTCTAAAATCCAAGCATTTAATCTCTAAAGGGTATCTATGGTGTAAGTATCAAGTGTCTAACGTGTACTGTTAATGACTTACAGTGTTTGCAAGACACGCCACGTCATCCTCATTAATATGCAAATATATGCACCAAACAGCTCTAAAATCCAAGCATTTTATTTAATCTCTAAAGGGCATCTATGGTGTAAGTATCAAGTGTCTAATATGTCTAATTATTAATGACATAGTGTTTACAAGACAAGCCACTTTATCTTCAGGAATGCACACATATATCCACCAACCATCCCTAAAATCCAAGCAGCCCAACTCAGTGGGAATCTATGGTATAAGCGTCAAATATCTACCATAAATTAGGATGTTAGCGTTTACAAAACAAACCGCTTCATCTTCATTCATATGCAAATATACACACCAAACAATCGTAACATCTAAGCAGCTCATTTACTGTCCTAGGGAGTGCCGATGGTAGAAGAATAAAGTGTCTACCATGTATTTGTAATGGCTTATAGGGTCCAAGAGACACTTCATTCTTATTAATATGCAAATACATGTACTAAATAACCCTAAAATCTAACCAGCTCATCGATTTCTAAGGACATACCTGTGGTGTAAGTACCAAGTGCCTTGTGTTGTTTCTGAATTATGTCCACGGGAATGTGCCCCCCACCCCGAGAAAGCCGCCTTTGAATTAAAAGGGAAAAGTAGCAGAGCAACTGTAGAATGAGCATCAGTATTCAAAACGGGTAATTATATTCAAGCGACAGTGTTTCAGAATCACAAGTCCATCAACAAATGGAAACAAAGGAATCAATTACGCCGGCATACCAAACCAACAACAATCAAATCATCAATGGAACAAGAACATGAATAATAATAATCATAATAATAATAATAATAGCTTTTGCAACCGCCATACGTGTGCGCGTTCTCGAGCAAAGACGAGGGCGATTTCACGGCCCGTTTTAGGTAGTCATACCGACCCACAGCACACCTTGTAAACTCAACCATTCTTAATTCCACAGAAGGATTTCCTCGATCACTGCAGTAAATCTCCGTGCTTGGCACAAGCCCGAACAATCCATTAACAATAATAAAGCCTGAGCGGCTGGGAGATAGACCCTTAAAGGGGAAGGTCAGCCTGATATTACAGCTTTAAAGGTTTCCTATTACGGCTCAACTTCCATATAACCGCTCACCTTGCCTTTAATGGCTGCTGGCTACGCGGCGCTTCAGCATATATGGAGATTCTAAATCCTGTCTCTCGATATTACCGAGCAATTCACGGGCCTGTTTCCGTGCTGGTAGATGGAGGCGTGAGCACTGTTCAGAAAAGTGCCACGGGGGGGTAAGGAGATCTCCTCGGCATTGCCCTGTCTGGCCTGCATATCCTACTGGGACGCGCAGGAAGCTGCAGCACCTGGCCCCAAATCTGCTTATGCAGCGCTATTCTCCTCCCCGTGGCACTTTCTTTCATACCTTTACACTCCTTCCCCCTCCCTTTTTCCTTCCTCCTGCCACCTCTTGTCACCCTTTCTCCCTCAGAGAATCGCTCTTTTCTGCATTTTCGCCTTGTGCTTTACACTTGGGGGGACACTTACGGTCACTTTGGACTTGGAAAAACAAGACAAATGTCTATTTGAGGTCCAATAACAACCCGAAATCTACCTCTCCGCTTCCTTTTCCACCTTCTTTTCCCTGCATCTGTTCTCTCCTTGGCCGGTTTGTTCCACTCTTTAAGGGTGACTGCAGAAAAGAGAGACAGGAAAGAGAGAGGACGCGACAGGAAGGAGGGAGGACGCGACAGGAAAGAGCCGAAGAAGAAAGAGGGGAGAGTGCAAGCTCTTAAGTAGATTGCAAAGAATAGCACAGAGGCATGAGTGTGAATATTAAGGAGGCTTTCTCCTGCCGGAGACTTTCCAGCCTGCAGCAGCAGCACCACCGGGGGGGGGAGAGAAAGTGAGCGAGGGCTATAGAAACATCAGCTATTCAGCCATAACCACGACAGCGAGCTTCAGGTGTCAGAAACAACGGTGTACACAATCTATCAGGCTGTCCAACAGATCCGAAATGAAAAATTACCATAATTGAATTAGAAAGGTGTTTTCTGGTGGAAAAGGTGATGATTTTACAAGAAACAAAGGGAGAGCGAAGGCAAAGGAGGTGATGCGAGAGCAATGTAAAGCAGAAGCAAGACTAACCTGGAATGCCCGGCGGAGTTTTCAGGTACTTTCCATTGAAATGCTGGATCACTACTTCACATTTCTCTGTGGACTCCATCCTGCAAGAAATGACAGAAAAGGCTTCATTTAAAAACATCACCTGTGCATTTTTTTTTTTTTCTAAAGGCTTAAATCATTCGGTCATATCAAGTCAAGTTTGGGGGCATGTGCTGGTGCCGCCACAGCGTGGAAACACCCCAGATCTTGGATGCCAACCACCCAGGCAGTTAACAGACTCTTTGGCCTTTTGCAGCCGCTGGGCGCCTCAAAATTGAGGCCCCTATGTGCTGGATCACACACAGAGAAACACAGGACATGGCCAAAATCTCCCTCAAAATGCTCCCTCAAAATCCAAGCCATACTTCTCATCTGAGTCTCTCGAAGTCATTCAGCCATATCCAAGGATCCTACAAAGACACCTGGTACCAAAGACATCCAGCTGTCATATTTTAGCATCCAAGTAAAAAAAACAAACAAACAAAAACCAAACCAAACAAGCAAACAAACAACAACAACACAAAACACATAGTTCGACATGAAAGCACAGGACCTAAAAAACGTGGACCTTTGTTCTTCTGCAAAGACATCAGCATCACCAAATATGTCCGCCCATTGACCTCATGACTCTATCCAAAGGGGAGAAAGGAAGAAGGAAAACTGCTGGGTTTCCATTCCATTCCCAATCCATTCCAAAAGGTTAGCGATATTTTCAGAATGTCAGTCGAAAACAACTGAAAAATGACAGTGCTTCTACTGAGTGATCGAATGCCAACGCTGGGTTTTGTTATCTTGTGATAACTGTTATTCTAGCTAGGCTCTTGCAAAAACTGTAATTCCAATAGTTTATGGCGATGGAACAGTACGTCCCTCGAAATGTATCACTGTTGTATTATTTTAAATCCAATATTGCGGTAACGACATCTCTTATAACATTTAACAAGCTCTCCATCTCGTACATCATCCATGTGTACCGTGTCATGTATTTTAGAATGTCATGCGACTCTGTACATTATATGACCTGTAATAGCAAAAAAAGTGTTTCCATTGCATTTTTTTAAATGAGGTTTTTTTTCGAATCACCTGAAAAACCACCTGATGTAAGCACAAAAACGTTTTCGCAATAGTTGGTTTATTTACAACAAGCAGATTTTCAATTCACTACTTCAAGTTTCACAGTTTGGAGGGTAAGAGAAACCTGACGAACGTGGTGTGATTCTGCTGCTCTCTTTATGAAGATAACATCGGTGAAAATAACATGGCTCCAACGCTAAAATAAAACTGCAGCGGGACAACAAGAGCTGCTTTGTGCACATGTCAAAATAGTCAAATTGTAGCAGTCGGGGAGGACTTCATTCTGACGTCGGAACAGGAGCAAGCACAAGACTCCCGGAAGAACTGTAAATAATTGTGATTTATTGTGTTATATGTGAATGTTATATGCTGGCTTTGTAATGATCTTGTTCAAGTTGTGTTGCTAAATGACTGTAGTGTTAAAATATCAATAAGCGCCATTTGTCACCATGAGTGTATATCGTACCTGAGAGGAAGATGTTGGACTGTTGATGCGTGCCGAGGGTGGATGTGAATAAAAAGCAGTGTGTGAATGTGACGTCAAAGCCACGACTATAAGGAAAATCCCTTATTTTTCAGATGTATTTCCACAGACAGAACCCCCTCCCCCATCTTATATTCAGATAAATATGGTACTAAGATACCACAAAATGCATTTACACATCGTGTATATATCGTGCATATATGCCCCCACTTAGATTTTGTGGTAGATTATCGTTTAAAAAGTGACAGTTTTTAAATCCAGCCTGACAGATTACAATAATGTACTGTTGGAATGTGCAGAATTCATTGGTTTGTAGATTTTCATACTTCGTTCGCTCTCACCTTCTGGAGCACTCATCTTTTTGTCAGCCTCTCACTTCTCTGTCCTCCATCTCTCATTCTTCTATCTCTACTTTTTAAACCGTAGCTCCTTTATCGCGCTCTCTATCCCATCCATCTTACTCCCTGCCCATCTGCACCTCTTCCATTTGACGTCTCTCTCATTCCTCCCCGTCTTTCATCCATGGTTATTTCCTCCATCTTTCAGCGTTATCCTCCATCTATGCAGCATATTTCGCTCACATTCTGTGCCCCCTTTCTGTCTCTCTCAGCCTATCCCTTTTTTCCCATCTGTGCTCTGCCCAATCCACATCAACATATTTTCGCCATGCATTTATTTATTTTGGAAGATGTAATCTTTCACACTTCCCACTTGATGCATTTCTTACCTGGTGTTTACCAAACAGTCAGTCACACAAATGAACACAAATCACAACAATGGGCCTTTGACACATTAGTAATCAGTAAAGTCTTTCTCCTCACTGAAATGTAGATATGTCAGTACGCAGTAAGTTATAAAAGTCTTACGTATGGGTTAGAAAGATAAAACTTTTCTGGGAATTCCTATCACACTCAAATAAAGACCACAGAGGCCGCACTGCATTGTGAAAAGCTTGCACGCAGACGTGGTCAGTTTTCAAAACCACACTCCAACCTGATTACGTCGCTGCTGTATTCTCACAGCATTTAACATGTTCTCACTGATTTCGTACCACTCGCAGGATCACACAAATACCACTTACAATTCATTCTTACACTGTTCTTACTACGATAAATCAGATCCCACTACGCACTTACCCTGTGCTTATGACAATGCATCCGTTCTGTCAACACTGCGTCATGCTCTGCACTTTTTCAATTGTTCTGCAAGTTTTCTTGTGTCCACATTTTGGTTCAACATCAAACTACAGTCAGTAGAAGCCATGACATTTTAAACACACACTGAATTATGCTCCATGCATGTGGTTGCATGCTTTAAAGTGAACCTCAATTTGTATGAGGAGGTGAGGGAGAGTTTTTTTTTTTGGTGTGTAGATGTCATATCCAAAGCCACAGGATGAATGGCTGCATGCCAGCACGATGGATAGCAACCTGCACATTTCTCAAAGCAGTCCAAAAACCACCTGCAGAGCCACAGCTTGAACATGCTGTGAGGGCCCATCCATGCCATGCTTGTTCACCATCAATGAATTCCTTACTAAGTTTTAGTTGCGCCATTACTACATCAATGCAATCGTTACATCTATATTACCATATTTTCCAGAGTATAAGTCACACCTGTTTTCTGTATTATCAGCTCTTTAACTTGTGATTTTTTTTTCCTACATTGTTGTAGTGAACTTTTATTACTGGCTTTTTTTTTTTTTATTACTGGACATTATTTAGGATTGTGCCTTTGTTCCTCTGAAAGCCCTATATAAATAGCTATTATTATTAATAATGAACGCATGGTTCTTGATATATAAGCTGCACTGGAGTATAAGTCACATGACTTCCCAAATTAATAAAAAAGTTGTGACTTATAAACTTATAAAATATGGTAAGTACTTACTACATCCTGACTTGACCACATCCTCACTACATATTTTCTTAACATGTCCAAAGCTTAACAACATCACCCACTTCCACAAAGACCACACCATGTCTTTATTGGTTTCTACTGCATTCCTACTACACTGTACAACTTCTTACTGCGTCCACCAAATGTTTTGTGGGTATAGGGAAAACGTGGCCAAGTGTGACAAGGGTTTAACTGGAGTACACTGAAGCTTAAGTCGGACGTTGCTACATCAACATGGTGCAGTTGATTTCCGATGTGCGTATTACAGAAATCTCTAACCGTAGGTTTAGCATATTTGGTTGACACTAACCCAGGCTGATCCTTACAATTAATCGCTAGTACAAATATTTCAGAGAGCCATGGCAGTTCAACTCTTCTGTATTTCCTCTGCTGGGTTCAACTGGGGTCAAAAAGAAAATGTTACAGAGAGGTAGAGGACTACAACAGCTTATTATTGGTGTGCACCAGGTTTCAATGAAAATACCCTTTACTGCCACCTCTCTCCTAACAAGAAGTCCTGCGCAAAATTCCATTTTTAGTTTGTTTAAGAAGTTTCATCCATGTATAGCTTGTGTATCTGCACATGCCTGTACATAAACACAATACACTACAAGTTCATTCCAACACTTTTACTGCAGACAAAGTACACCTAAGCTTGTTCTCGCTCTCTCCCTGCAGACCTCACTTCCTGTAATGCTTGTAAAATAATGATTTATGAGTGTGTTCTCAAAACAAAAGCCGTTTTGAGATCAACTGCCGAAACGCTGGTTGTCTGCCTCGAATATGATTGAGGATGAAGTGGAATCGTGTGTTTCTCTGACTGGTTAATGCCATTTCCCAGTGCTGTCCGTGCACACCCACTACGTTTTCCTCCTCAACAAGATGATCTCTCCCTCTCGCTTTCACAGGTGGGTAGACAAGGACCGCTAAAGGAAACCGAGCAGGGCTGCAGACTGCTGGTTAGTCAGACAAAGGGAGAAGCAGTCAGTCAGTAATCCAGGTCCAGGCGGTGAGGCGGGCTGGTGTTTCTCTGTGGGCTGATGGTTAATGGCATCAGGTGCTGCTGTCTGCAATGATTACTGCTGGGGCCGGTGTAATGGGCTCTGATAACAGTAATGGATCACACCACAAACACTTAGCCGAGTTTACTCTCTAATGCCCCTCATGGCCCTACCCTCAGCAGCTGTCAGTCACGCCGTCTGTCTGTCTGTTGACACAGCTAATAGGACGCCTGTAGTTCATAAAACACAACAAATCTCTACAGCTTCTTCTTTCATCCTTTGTCCTGCAGGTACCAATTAACACCTTTTGTTACTTCCATAAACAAATACATCTTATGCGCCTCTTGCATTATTTTTTTATCTCAATTTGTTGCACACCTCCACAGGTCCAGCATCCTGCACCGGCATCCCACTTCCATCGCCTTTTTAATAACCTCCATGATTAGTTACTTTGACTTGGCCACTTGTTTCACACTCCCATCCCTCACGTTCGCTCTCCCCTTCCATCACGTCGCCTCCTCGTCGCGCTGAGAGCTGTTTGAACAGGTGGCCTGTGGCAGGTTGTTGCTGCGCTCTGCTTGTCGGCCTGCAGGAGGCTGTCCGCGTGTGCGCATACGTGTGTTTGTTGGGGGCGCGCGCGCGTACCTGTGCGCAGGTGTGTGAGCATGCGTGCAAGTCTCACGCCTGTTTGTGCGTGCTGTTTGTGGCCGTCTGTCCTGCTTTAACCCTCAGTAATAGAGCGGGGAATAGCAGAGGAGTTCAGCCAGAGCAGGTGATTAGGAAAAATCCCTGCAAGATGGCGGTTCCGCGGCCGTCAGTGGCCTCCTCTGGGTAAACAAGGCAGGAAAAGTGTGGAGAGGAATGAGATCCTGGTGGCTGCTGCAGAGGACAAGGACAGAGCAGTTTATGACTTTGGGGGATTAACAAGCTGAAGAGAAAACTTTTCTAAGTGAAAAATAAATTGTTCAGTGATAGGCTTCGTGTTGAATGCACTGCAGAAGCAGCAATGCTATATGGATAAGGGTGTAATCGTTGATAACCAAGAATTCATGAAAATGTAAAAACGCTGGGGTAATATAAATTCACTTGCGTGGGGTCAAATGCACAAATTCTCCCATTTCCAGGAACCACTCAGCTGACGAGAAACTACACCCTGTAGTACAAGTACTTAAATACATTTTTTACAGTATAGTATAGTAATCGCTTGTGTGTACAAAATACCTTGAAATGGGTGAGTAGGCTTATACTAAATTTGTTATGAATACTCCTTGGAAGAGTATCTTGAGGTGATTAACTGTTGGAGAAGGTCTGTCAAAGGTCAAGGTCTTAAAAAAACATCATCCAAAAGTACATTTTCCAAGATATGTCCACAACCAATTGGGATAGAGAGGTGATCCGACGCTTATATCATTTAGCTAATTACCTGTTATTACGTGATACAAGTGACATTATGATGATGTCACCAAAACATCATAAAACGATGCCACTATACTCCAAGACACATTTCTTGAGTATAGCTTGCACCGGAGAGTAAGTCATACCATTTTTCTGTATGTAGAACTCACTTTTTAACAAAATGTTTCCCTGGGGGTGGATTTAACAATGGACAGGAAATAAGTAGCACATGTCCACACCACAGCATGTGATGTTACTTAACATAAGAATTTTTGAACTCATAAAAGAAGCAAAGTGGGAAATGAATGTGTGTTGAACAGCATCCTGGATGCTATTTGATGCAGTGTGGACAAAAGAAATCATCAGATAGACATTGATGGAGACGTGACCAGTGGATTTATGCAGGAAGCCATCAACCTGTGGTCTATACCATTAGGACTTTTCAATGCCAAAAATAAGCAAGATGGACAAATAAACATGCAATGGACAACATATTGTTATTTGACACAGATGAACACAGATTGCTGGCCCACAGCGTTGGAAACGCTACAATAAAAATGTGAATCCATTTGCTTGTTCATCAGTTCTTTAATTTCGGATTTTTGTGCATTGTTGCAGTGATCTTTTATATTGGAGTTTATTTTTACTTCCATTTAATAGTCAAGCCATTGTAGTGTCCGTTGGTATGTAAATCTCTCTGTTGTCACACCACTCATGGTTTGATTGGAGTTGTTCAGAAGTTGGATATAATGTCATAATATATAAAATGTTAAAAATTCCCACTGCATGCATTCAAGATTCATTCCCCTCATTGAAGTTGCTTGTGTGTGTGTGTACAGTGAGTATAGCTGCATCTCCCCTTAAGAGTGACAGAAAGGCCACGGGGTACCTGGTCATGCGGGACGTACAGATCACTAATAATGATGGAATGAAATGCTAACAGTTGGTGGACAGAGGAGTCAGCAGTGGCTATAACTCATTTAGGGGACTGTAGTCTCAAAGTAGTGGATACATTGAGATGGAGTGTGCATGCAACATGCCACTGTGACATACCCCTTTTGTCCCCGTACCATAACCACAATTTGGTGTTTTCTTAACCTGCTTATTTCAGTTAAGGGTCATGGGGGGAGACATTGAGAGGCGGGGTACACCCTGGGCAGGGTGGTGGGCTATCGCAGGGCTGACACATATGGACAGGTAAACCTTACAGTCAATTTAAAATTTCCAAGTCACTTCATCTGAAGGTCCTTGGAAGTTGGTGGAAGGTGAAACACCTGGAGGCAACCCACGCAAACACGGATAGAACATGCAGTCTCAACACAGATAAGCTCAGGTTGGAAGTAAACCCAGGACCTTCTGGCTGTGAGGCAACAGTGCTAACCACTAAGCCACCATGCTGCCCTCTACAATCATCAAATTTGTAAAAGGATTAGCCAGTGAAAGCAAACTAATAAGTTGTACATATTGCAAATTCTACCCAAACAAGTACTTTCTTGATACAAAAGCAAAAGCTCTAACGAGTTCTCAATTCCTTCATTGTTAGAAACAGAAGGAATCACTACTCAAAACAAATATATTGTGTGGCATTTCCAATACATTAGCTTTTTTAAACTATTGTGTTGCATAAAAATGGAGGCTGGATGAAAAGAAGGTGCCCTCCCCTAACCTATTAATGGTCTGATGCTGGGCCTGCCTCCATATCACATTTCTTTGAGTAAAACCACGTACCTGGCAAAGCCGACCCCTCTGCTGACCCCATTGGCATCCCTCAGTATCCTCGTGGAGATGACGTGACCGAGGGGCTTCAGCATGTTCTCCAGCTCCTGCTCATCCATGGACACTGGCAGATTGGAGATGTACAGGTTGGTTGGGTCTTGTTCCTGTTGCTGAAGACCAGAAGGTGGAAGAGCAAAGTGGGGGGAGGTAGGACAGAGAGATAATGGATTGAGGGCAGAAAAGAGGGGAGGAGAAAAGGGTATAAGAAATAATGCATCACCACCGGTCATATCGGTCATAAAATATGTATCACTTCAGTGTCATGAGCCATCACGTAACAAGCAGCAACTCTCTTAACAACAAAACGCAAACTCTTGCTGAACTCTCCTGCTGTTTGGTCTCGCTGACGCTCACAAATTCATCTGCTCAGACTTGATACGGACAGATCAATATTTCAATGCCTGCCATACGTGCTTCTGTGCAAGGAAGGGTTAGCAGGCTACATGCTAGATTTGCGTGATTGAACAATACCAGACCTGTGAAAGTGTATTTACATGCACAGATGTTATATGTTTCACCATTTGCGAGGCGAGAGAAGCGGTGTAGCGTGGGTTGTGTGACAGCAATTTTCAGTGTAGTGCCCAGGGGTTGCTGCTAGCTAGATAAAGCTGCACAGCTGGTGGTGGATTGAGCCTAAGGTAAAAGAGAGCCTGGTGAAATCCACAGTAGAACAACTTGAATCGGTCAGCCAGTCCATCACAGCACCGTGTAGACGGGAGGTGAGCATTTGTCTGTCCAGTCAGTCAGACTCTAAATTACACCCAAAACAGACCTGCTGCCTTCGTATGGTCACTTATTGACTTTTATGATACTGCAGATGTGGTAGTCCATTGCATTTAACTTGAATGAACAAAATTGGTGTGCAAGTTATTTAGTCAGTCAGCGATTTGTGGTCATGCTCTCATTAACCTTCAACCAACATCTCAAAAACATTTTACCCAAATCCATCCAGGACCACTGTGGGTTAACCTTAACAAGACCACAAGCAATACCACAGAAAACCATTGATTCGGCAGTTGGTGACACGTACGATGTGCTGAGTGAATGAAAATATTCACCATCCTCTTCATTGGACAGTTGATAGGAAACAGAGCGGAGAAATTCTGGATGATTTTGTCTGGCGGTTGTAAAGTGCAGTTTAATACAATGCAGTGAACCAAAAGTCATTTGCACAAGACTACATGGGAACAATAAACTTTTTTTAATATGAAATATTCAGATTGGAACTGCAACCTGTGGAAAAGAGGTCACACTGCAATCAGTTTTAAATTAATAATAAGCAGTGGCGATCCTCTGAAAATATTTCAGGGCTAAAACTAGCATCTAATAAGAAAACAGCAAAGCGCAAAACACAAGAATGTAAAATAAATAAATGATAATAAAAAACTACCAAGCCTTTCAGGAGTGACAAAGTTGGCTTGTGGAGTCTCATGAACCACACAAAGCAAGAAAGACAGAAGAAGCTGAAAAACGAGGAGAGCAGCTGACTACCCATGAAAAATCTGGTCAAATAAAAATCAGCCAACGAACATGAATTCTTCTTTCTCAAAAGCAGCTCCAACACCTGGCCGAGTTTGATGCTGCTTTTGCTGGACCGACTTAATATTCAGTGCACTTTGACTGATTTAAGTATCTCTAACCAGCAGGAGCACCACTCTGCAAAAGTCGGGAAAAGTTGTGTCATTTTATTTTATTTTTTCCCGTGATTGGTCAGAGTCCCACCATCTTCAACCAGCCTCCGCTGGGCTCGTGAAATCTTGGCGCAGCCCCAGCACATTTCGCCAAATGTCCGGCCAAACTTGGTGTACACAACTACTGATATCACAGATTAACTCTTTCCATGCATGGCATGAAAACTGGATACCAAGTTGGACCAAGCCTATGCCTTCTACTTCAGTTGATTGTGCCTTGAATAAACATCTTAATCAGGCTGAATGATTACATAAAAAGTGAAATATGCAACTGTAAAAGCCAGTGATTTTGGTGTTTTTCTTGGCAAGGAAAGGTTTGCTGACATTGACATCACAGACGATGATGTGATGTTTGTGGAATCATTGGGTGCCCTGATTGCACCACTTGAGAACCTGAGAATTTTCCCAGATCAAGAAGAAGAGCCAGACTTTCCAAGACGTCCTGCACTCGTCCATCAGAAATGTACCTGTATACCATGAGTGTTGAACTTGTACAGACTTTCACTTATCTCTGCAGCAACATTCATGTCTTTGGGTACTAGGCCTTTAAGATAAAACGACACCATGGTAAGAGATTATGGAGTCATGAGCTCACTGGACGGGTATGTTTGGCAATGCTGATATACTTGTAGGAGAACGAAGGTCCAAGTCTTTAGGGTCTTGGTGCTTCCTGTCTTACCGTATGGTTGTGAACCTTGGATATGAACCAGTAACAGAAGGTGATGGCTGGGCGTCTTCGGTACTCAGCACTTAGGGAGACTCAGATGAGGAGAATCACTTGCATTGTGAGGGACCATGAGCTATGACATTTTGGCCATGTGGTGCGATTCTCTGTGTATGGTCCAGCACACAGGTGCATGAGTGTTGAGGACCCCAGTAGCTGGAGAAGGCCAAGGGGACGCACACGTTTCACCTGGCTGAGGCAGATAGATGGTTATTTTGGAGATGTGGGAATGGA
>CABFOU010234131.1:0-10075 GCA_900660325.1 Opsanus beta
CTTCCGATCTTTTTTTTTTAATGCAGTCTCAGAATGTAGACAAACATGAAAATCTTTCCAGAACCATTGTTTTGATCCACATCTGCACCATACTTTTTCTAAAATGACAAAACTTCCTTTCCAGGCATTATTGGAAAAATTGGTCTTGGCTGGAAGGATGCATCAGAGTTTAGCAAAAAAAAAAAATCAGAATAGTTAAATTTTGTCCAGTTTAGAAGAAATATGATGTTCCTGACCTTTATTCTTGTTTGCATCAGAGCATATGAGGTTATTAAACTGAAGGGCTACACCTCTTGGGCCATCGGTATGTCTGTCGCCGACCTCGTGGAAAGCATCTTGAAGAACCTGCACAAAGTGCATCCAGTCTCCACGCTGGTCCAGGTACAGATTATCACCTGCACACTTTAAAATTCAGCATTTGGTGAATCTAAGTAGGACGACACTCAGAGCAGTAATGTCCTCCAAGGCCCCACACTTCCCTTTAATTCGAGCCCCAAACCAAAATTCTATTCCCTGTCCAAAAATACATCTTTTTGTTACCAGATGTTTAACATGACCAGATTCTATCCATGGACAGATTGCTGAAGTTTGATCATCACTGATTTTGATCACTGAGCTTTATTCCATATTTCTGAGATTTGAACCAGACTTTGACAATTTTTTCATTCCCCTTTGTCCTCAACTTTGATCCTGTCAGCATGATGAAAGGAGACAGAACCTGACCTTCTGTCCTCTTTTAAAAAAGATCAAGTGATCATAGAGTAAAGATCAAAGATAGGATCAGAGAAACCAGAATCAAAGATCAAACAACAAAGGCAAGATCATTGCTTAATCTGGATCTGCGCAGACATTTCTTTGACCCAATCCGTTCCTGTCCCCCAAATTTCATACACCTGAGAAGGACAAATGAGTAAAACGTAACTTCGACAGAGCTTTCTGGTGTGGAAACATATGACATGCTACAGGTGTTTGGTGACACCTGCTAACTCTGTTCAACTTTCATCCCCCATTTCAGGGCATGCATGGGGTGAAGGACGAGGTCTTCCTGAGCATCCCTTGTGTCCTTGGCAACAGCGGCCTGACAGACGTCATCCACATGACGCTGAAGCCAGATGAAGAGAAGCAGCTGGTGAAAAGTGCCGAGACACTGTGGGCTGTACAGAAGGAACTAACTCTGTGAGGAGTAATGTCTCACAATTCCCTGACCCCCACCCCACCCAAAAACATAGTCAACTATCACCCACATCCCTGTGAAATGTCTAAACAGGCAAAGTGTTGGTAACGTACACAGAGGCGCTGTGACCTATAGCTATTCTGAGATGGGTGTTGTTCTATCTTTGTGCCTCCAAACCACTCCTCCTCCATCTCCATTGACTGAATTATGTGAATTGCACCTCTTATCTGTAGCCAGCATTGGAGAGAATGTCTGTCTTTGTCCTGTGTGCAAAAACTATTGGCATAGTGTGTGTGTATACACACTGAATGTTGTGTTACTGTACTGTTACTGCTTCTGTACACTCCATGTTTGTGTGAGTATTCTGCAGTTGTTGCCAGTTGGTCGGATGGCTTTCCACTTGGTATTCTGTTTTATTTATTATTTAAAATTTGGATTACAATGGAGACGGTCCCTTCTCTACAGGGAGGTCTTCCCGTCTCCCCCGCATCACAAAGCTAACAGCACGTGATACCAAAGTACCTTAGCAGCGGGAGGGGAAACGATGCAACCGAGCGGCGTCGAAGCCATTGTAAGCGAAAACGAGTGCACTGATGTAAAACACGCAATGGTTTGTCAAACTGGTAAGCTGTAACTCCAGCCACTTCTGGGATAATTAAAGTGGTTGCAACTAAGGGGAACTGCATGGTGTTAACTTGGCAGACACGCTAATGGAGAACCCGTGCAAAAGAGTTAGCTATGCCACCGACCGGTCAGATTATCAATTGGAGATGTATAACTCCACAAGAGTTAGTTTGCCTCAAAACTGACTTAAATATATATTTCTTATCCTGAATGTAAAACATGTCTTTGGGGGAAAAAAGATGGCATATTTATAAGTGTTACTGTTCAACTCTATTTATGCATTGTTACTATAAGATCAATTAATCACCTAAATCTGTACTAGCCACGGCAGCTGTGTATTGATGGACAATACCCTGTAACTTCAAATAAATCTGCCAGGATAATACATTTGGCTTTTGTCTTTTATCATCAATACACTGAAATCAAACATCAATCAAGGAAAAGATCACATACTGACAATATATCAAATCGGTTTTCTTTTATTTGTAGTGATTTACATAAATCTACAGATATAAAGAATAGGTGGTTTATGGCTGGAAATGAGAAAACAAAAATAGTACATTATCCTATCATACAATTCAAAGTGCATTTAATAAAAGGCTAATTTAAGTCAGAACGTTTGGAAACTTAACATAAGTTAATTTTTCAATTAGTACAATAGTTTCTCTCGTCCCTTCCACACCTCTTTTCACAACTTCCCACAATTTTACAGAAAAGCTAGAAGTTCTCAGCAGAGTAAACAGCACAAAAATCTAAAGTTTTTTTTGTTGGGGGGGGCGCTATGGATGAATGTTGCTGTCCACTGTCAATGGACACTGTACATATAAACACGTGCAATGCAGCCTGAGACCCGATCAGCCGATGGTGAAACAAAAACATTCATCCAATCACCCCTGAAAGACACACCGATAACTGTGAAACCAGTTTGTGAGCATGTGACGGGGGTCCATCGTCACCTCTAATGAAAGAACGGCGCCTCTAATTCCACACTGAACACGGCCTGAGGCTAAACCCTCCTCCTTCCTGAAAGGCTGTGCTAGGTATTTATATCCGAGTCTAACCTTTGACATTATCATGGGTGTGGGTACCTTTCCAAAGCTGCGCGCTACCAGGCCTAAAGGGACAGAACCTGTGAGCCCACAGGGTGCACCAGGTACAGGTTACTACAAGTGACAATTTTTATTATTTTGCTACTGTATGCAGCCACAATGGATTCAAAACGAAGCAGTCAAGATGTACTTTTCGTGTATGATTTCAACTCAAGGGATTTAATAAAATCTATTGTCTTAACTATTTAGGGATTACAGCCATTTTTACACACTGTGTTCATTTCCATTAGATAACTGACTCAAGCAGTTTCATCTCCAGTACATAAAATACCTAAAGTTGATTCCAATATGTAATAAGACACCCAAAGAGCTGCTGCTGGAAGTGAAGGTCAAAATTAAGGTGACAAAACAAACCTATCAGAAATAGCAGAATTTTTGAGTGGCTAAATTAATCTGGCATATTCTTAAAAAAAGAAGTTATGCACCAACTCCTGGAAAACCACAAAACAAAACTAAAATCAACAGAATTCGTTGCTTGGTGAAGAAAGCGAAGTCCAGGACACTCTGGAGGAGGTAAGAGTGCTGTTGTCAAAGTGTACCAACAAGCGGCACCTTCATGAATAAATACAGAGGGTTCAGGGCAAAGTGCCAACCACCAGTAACACTCAAGAACAGGAAGGTCAGACTTTGACAGAAAACATTTCAAAAAGATTGCCCAGTTCTGAAATAACATTCTTTGGACAAATTAATCCAAGATTAACTTGTACCAGAAAGATGGGAAGAGTATGGAGAAGGAAAGGAACAAGTCATCTGTCAAACATGGTGGAAGCAGTGGTGTGGTACGGGCATCTATAGCTGCCAATAAAACTGGGTCACTGGCGATTTGTTTTTTTTGATGGTGTTTCCGCTCACATTCAGCCAGTGCAGCTGGATAATGACCCAAAACGCACTGCCAAAGCAACCGAAGAGGATCTCAAGGCAAATACACGGAATATGACCAAGTCAGACACCTAACGTCAATCCACCAGAGGTCGCTTCTCACAAACTGAAGACAATCGAGGTAGAAACATCCATATACAAGCAGCAAGTGAAGGAAGCTGCACTAAGACTTGGCTAAGTATCTTAAAGAAGGAAACTGAGCATTTGGTAATGTCCACAGGTTCAAGACTTCAGGCAGTCATTGACTGCAAAGGATTTTCATCCAAGCATCAACAATAATCCTTATAATTATGCTAGCAATTTATTTTTGGCCGCTAAAATGGAGAGACTGCATAAAAACGACTAATTTCTTCATGATTAATTATTTCCTTTGGAATCTTTGAATTAAAATGTGACACTACAATTCAAGAACATCTTAACTGTGTAATTTCAACTCCATTGCGGTGGAGTTGAGAGGCAAAAATCAGAAAAATTGTCACTGTCCAAATATTTATGTACCTGATTATATGGCAAATGTGTTGTGATTAGCCTATGTCAAACCCAGCACTCGGTAAAACGGTGTGGACTGGCTTTTATGTGATCAACTGTGTTATTTCTTACAAAAAAAAAAAAAATCCAACTGATAAAAATATTTATATACAACTGTGGTCACAGCCTGAATCTGGATTCAGAATTAATTTGAATGATTCTCCTGTTTAGAATTCTGTGTTATTAGAGGGCAGATTTTATGGGACATTATAAAGAAATCGTAGACAGACACGAAAGAGAGGACAGGTAGAACAGATGGAGCGTGAGAGGAGAGAGAAAAGCAGTTATGCATCTTTCCGTCTGTGGGTTGGTCAGTAGAGGTCACTGAGGCCGGCAGTCTTACGGGCTTTCTGCATCAGGGCACGAAGCTGGAACTGCTTCCTGGAGAGGAGGCGTACGTGCTACAGAAGAGCAGAAGAGACAAAAATAGTCAAACACGTCTGCAACAACAGTACAGCATTCCCACATAATGTATGGCTGTTTGGGAGGGGTGTAAAAGTACATCTAAATGTATCATAAAATTTCAGTTTGCACCTTTGGGTTCAGTACGCATGTGTGCCGAATGAATACAGTAGTAACTGCATGTGTGGTACTTTTTTTCCTATGTGTGGAACTCACCCCATAAGTCCGTGTTTCCCCAGAGCCACTTTAGCAACAGAGGGCAGGTTGTTATCTCAGCCCTTGTGCAGTGTCTGCTGTTTGCAGACACTATGGTTCCTCATTTAGTAATTATGACGATAAAGAAAAACGCGGCATTGTTCATCTGCAGTTGGGTAAGGAACTGGTTGTATGTCAAACATTACCTGAAGTGAACGGCAGTAATACAAGAAAAAGACGAGTAAAGTGCAAACAGAGCTCCCTGTGGCTTTTAAGCAGCCTCCAGCTAGAAATTCAGACCAGACCAAAGCAATAACAAACACCTTAGTAGGTGTTTTTATAGCAGCGGATGTGTGACCAGACTCTGTTTTTGAGAACATGGGTTTGAAACGCATGCTGAAAGTAACTGAGCCCCCGTTACAAACCTCCCTTCTCTCGTTTAATTAAGAATACATAAATCCTTTTAAAAATGGGGTTTAGTGTTTCCAGTTTCCACCATACCGAAAACAAACAGTGAGCTCAAACCCAGAGCAAACAGTAGTAAATTAAGTTTTTTGCACCGTTACACCCCCTATTGTTTAGAGCTCAGTCGCTACCTTCAGAAAAACCTCCAGGTCAATGACATCTTTGCGTAGAGCCTCTCCCAGATAGAAGATTGTGTCCTCGATTGCGTTCTCCTCAGCATACAGGTTCAGGATCTGTTTGTACAGAGGAGCTGTGGGCACAATGACATCATCAATGTCATTGTTCTCTGACTGGTTTTCCATCTTCTCCAAGGCCTCACTCAGCTCCTCGTCCTTTCTCTTCAGCAGTTCGATATTCCTGTCAACCTCAGCCTGGTGGAAACAGAACTTCATCATCATGACAGTGTCATCATCAGGGCGAATACAAAAGACATAACAGTGAAAACAACTGGACTGAAAGTAAACAGGGAGGGGAGACAGACAGACAGACAGACAGACAGACAATCTCCTACCACTTCCTGGTCCACCTTTGAGACCATTTCCTCAAGTTTCTGATGCCCTTTCTTGAGGTCCTCCTCTGTTCTTTTCAGGGCATCCAGCTCTGCCTGAGCTCTGTCCATTTCCTCCTTCATCCTCCAGCGAAGCTTGTCACTGACAGCTGATATTAAAGATGCACGGATGGTGTCCTCACCAATGGTACCATCTCTAGTCGGACCTGAAAACAAAAGTTATACAGGATGATGCGATTGTCTGGTAAGAGGAACTACATTTCTAAATCTTTAAAGAACAATCTCACCAAAAGCCTTCAAGAGTCTTGTTCACACTTTGTTAGACTATACTTTAAATGACAGCAATCAAACAGATCATTATTAAAACACAAAATGTCTAGTACAATGACTATCAAAACAATCTTCAAATACACCTCGCTGTATATTTTTACACAGACAGCACTGCATTCTACTGTAAAACCTGCAAACACATTCAGCCACAAACAGACAGCATCACGAAAAAACACTTTCCCCATTTCTTTTGAATACCACGTATGGAAAACCTCTTCCTGTGACGTTTGGTATCACATAAAACCTGATCCTGTACTACTGTGACAGTGCACCATAACCTTTAAGTGTGATAGATTTGTTAAAACATTCCAGCTTCGAAGTATGTCTGTTGTTGGAGCGCTTGATGCAGCTGAAAGTACTCTGCAAAAGTTTTAGGCACCATGGAATTTTGTTAACTGTGTAGCGTTTGATGCTTTCTCCTCTCTATTAGCAGCTCAACAAACAAAAAAACAAATCTGAAATGCGAAATCATGTGCCCAACAGGACTTGTATTCATTTTGTCTTCACATCTATAACTGCTGTTGTTCTTTCTCACAAGAGAAACCTGCTCCATCTTAACGGCCAATATTGGGCACAATCCTCCTCTCAGTATACACGCTTCTGCTAGTACACATTACCAACACTTTCGCCGTTTTATTTTCCTGCCATGCGCACATTCTCAGAATTCCTGGATCAGTGAATCAATGACCCAGTGTTTGTTTGAAAAGACGGTCAGCCCTGCCTGTGGTGTGTTTCGTTGACCGACGTGTGTGTGTGTGTGTTTTATGTGTGTTAAAGTTTTCACAATGAAAAGTATAGAAATATAAAATAGCTTTCAATATCCCTTTCTGGTTCTATTTGTTAATTCAATTCTCAAAAACATTGTCACCACAACCTATTATGAGCTCTGTATTGAATACTGAATCATAGTGTGAGCTGATTGTATCATTACACCCCGAGACAAGAAGAAGTTTCTTCTCCTTTACTAAATATACGCTCAGACACTTTATTACATACACCTTACATACTACACCTGCTTTTCAACACATATATCCAATTAGCCAATAATGGGGAGGCAAGTCAACTGAAAAAAGCACAGAGTCACAAAACATTCAAAGCAAACATCCAAATGGGGAAGAATTATCATCTCGACTTTGTGGAACAAGTGCTGGCACCACAGAAAGTAGGTTAAATTTCACAAACGGCTGATCCTTTCACATTTTCTTGTACAACACTCTAGAGTACCACATTTCATTGTGAGTGAGCAGACAACCATACTCAAATTTACCAACTGTGGTAACAAATAATCAATGCAAATGTAATGATTAAATGGCCAGTGAGAACATCAGGGAGGTAAAACTCCTTAAGCAGCATGTCACTGTCGGGACAGCGGACCACTGCCGTGTCTTTGTGTGGAGTCTCTTTTACCATCCTAAATATAGCACGAAGACCTTCAGAGGTGAGGGGAGTCGAGAGTGACCTTTCCTTTTCCATATACCCTTTGGCCTTTAATGTTCGCCACTCTAGTTACACTGATAGGTTTTCACTGGTGGCTCAGGGCACTGCTGAAGTCAGACACAGGGCAAATGGGTTTGAGCCATAAGGTCAAGAGTCATAATTCAAATTGAAACAAAAACAACATAAAAGAGGAACAATACTGTGTTGCCGGGAGTGACCAAACATCTCTAAAACTATTTGGAGGTTTGCAACCAACAACTTCTAAGAGAAGAACTTTATGAACATTTGGCTGTGTGTAAAACATTTGAAAGCTGCACCAATAACAAATTTGAAATGCACCCATGAGACAGAAAAACCTAAAACAGCCATTCCATGCTTTTGTCACGGAAGTCACGGGTTTTACAATAAGGTGAGAAACTGTGACTTCTGTGACATAAGGGCATGGAATTGCCCAAAACACAAAATGCAGCGATACATACCCACTGTGGAGACCGGAGTCTGTGTAGGGTAGTGTGTAGGACCACTAGTGGCTGGATAAGAGCTTCCACCTTGGTATTGATAGCCTGGATAACCGCTGCAAACAGATCAACAAATGACATATGATTGCTCTTTTACACTTGAAAATTTTATTGATCTGCAACGTCAAGCTGTAAATGTAAATAAATGTTTCAGACTTTGACCAACACGACTTTGTGTGTGCACTGATCCACAGAAATATGAGAACAGGTTCACTGGGGAAAAATGTAATTTGTTAGGTGTTTGAGAGACCGATGACTGTCATGGAAAACATCTTACCCTGGGCTGGGATTTGGGCCATAAGGTGAAACAGCAGGCATGCCAGGCATGCCAGGCATGTAGGAAGCTAAAGAAGACAGATAGGAGACAATTAGATCAAAGGACATACACAGTGGAATACTCTCTAACACACCGGCACTCTCATTTTATGTTGTGGTACCTGGGTTCCATCTGGTGCACAAAAAAAGAAATGCATCACTTACAACAACTTACTAACGCTCATCAGTTATTCTATACAAACTTTACTGTAACAAAATATTTAAATTGATTATATTTTATGCATCAAACCATGTTGTCCCAGTGGCCCAAACAGAGTAAGTCAAGTCTGGGAGCATGCGCTGGTGGCGCAACTCACCGCATCCACGACACAGCCTTGGGTGCTGGATGGCAACCACCCAAGCAGACAACCTGTCCATCCCTACATTTCTAAAATAACCATATATTTGCCACAGCAAGGTGAAACATGGGCATCCCCTTGGCTTTCTCCAGCCACTGGAGTCCTCAACACTCAGGCACCTATGTGCTGGCTCCTGCACAGAGAAACGCGCCACATGGACAAAATGTCGAAGCTGACGCTCCCTCACAATACAAGTAATGCGACTCATCTTAGCCAACCTTAGTAACCACTCCTTTGATATAAAGTTATTCCAGCAGTACCCAAAGATCCTCAGAAGAGACCTAGTACCAAAGACATCCATCTCTTGCCTTCGGTCACTGGTTAGCGTCAAAGTCTCACAACCATACAGTAAGACAGGGAGCACCAGGGCCCTAAAGACTTAGAGCTTCATTCTCCTACAAAGATATCGGCATTGCCAAAGACCTCTGTCCAGCGACCCCATAAGCTCTTACCAGGTGTCTCTCGATCTTAAAGGCTCAGCACCCAGAGACATGAACGCCACTGCTGAGATATGTAAGTGAATGTCTCTACAAGTTCAACACTTTCACTACATACAAATACACTTCTGATGGCTGAGCCCAGCAAGTCATTAAAAGCCCGGATCTTAGTCTTGATCCAGGACAATCACAAACCCAGGCACTTTGATTCCTCATCCAAGCAGATGTGTGGTCAACTTCATTCAGTTCGTAAATATACATCCATTCCTGCATTGACAGCCTGCAACACATTCCATTCCTTCTTCTTATAACACTTAAAAGATGTTTTGGCAATGAAGATTACAGGTGATTAAACATTTCAGATGTTATTTTGTCCCATTCTTCCTGTAAAGGCAAGGCAAGTTTATTTATATAGCACAATTCATACGCTAGGCAATTCAAAGTGCTTCACAGCTATATAATTACAAAATACAAGAGAAAAAAAAAAAAAATCATTAAAATAATAAAAAATAAAAATAATCATTAAAATTAAATTAAAAGCAAAGAGTGCAGATGAATAATTACAATAAAAGGAAGAGTGCAGATAAAATACTTTCAATTGTCATATGCACAGGTAAAAAGAACTGTTTTTAGCCTGGATTTGAACATTGTCAAAGTTGAGGCCTGTCTCACTGTCTCTGGAAGTCTGTTCCAGGTTTTAGCTGCATGAAACTGAAATGCAGCCTCTCCATGTTTAGTCCTGACTCTGGGAACCAGCAGGAGACCAGTCCCTGAGGTTCATATGGCTCTAACATG